>JALIZH010015600.1:0-54647 GCA_030522465.1 Rhipicephalus appendiculatus
TTAGTATGGAGGGGGTAAGAGGCTTGAGGATTATCAAGGAACAGGCAACATTTTTTAAAGTTGATAGATTTGAGAATTTTACTCTAAGATAATGCTGTTAGAGTATCATAACTTGGTGACCTATTACAACATAATGTGTTCAATACTTCCTGTTCATATCGTTGCTGTACCTCAAATACATATTGTTATAAATAGCGTCAAACTTTTTTAAATTTGGCGATAGTTAAGCCTATAGAAAAAATGTATATTTAAAAAAACGCCATCTTCGATTTTTCGTAAAATCATAAAGAGACCCTCATAGACCATAGAAAAAGAATATAAAGAAACATGTTGCATTATTTTGTTTGCAGCGATAATATTGGGGGTCAAGTCCCAGCTTTTCGAGGATGCACTTAGGCGATAAGAACATGAGAAATCATCGGGATAAAAAAAGGGGGCCTAAGCGGCTGAGTCGTTTGAACGTGACCATGTTGTGAGGAAAAGCTGTTCTGTGGTAAATAGCAATAACCTTTTTTAAGCATAGCCTTCCGCAATACATAAGTTTGCCCTTTTATATCGAGGCTTGAGACCTCCAACTTATTGGCGCCTCCTGTACTGACGCTCTCGCATGAGACTGCCGTGACTGTCATCTGTTTTTTAACAATTTGGTTGAGAACGCTTAAACGGGGAAATAGGCTCGCGAAGAGACAACGGAAACATAACGAATATTGAATTTGAGGAACGTTGCTGCCTGCCCATACAAGAACGCGGTTTAGCGTTTCTGCTTGCCGCCGGCCGCCTGCTCAACAAACTACTGCGTGCCCCAATCTTGGAGGAAATGTTTTATATCATGGGGTTTAAACTATAGAGAACGCTCCAGAAATCTACGATTTTAACGAAACATACTTTAGTAAAGCTCAGCAAAGCACGAAGCTACACTTTACTACCCTAAGGGCGGCAAGCTCTGGAGTGATTAAGCCTGCATCTGAAATGGTGGCGCAGATGGCTGTATGGCTGAAGAGCGTCAAAATGCTCTATGCAAAATGCAATGACCTAAAACCATTCGGTATTTTATGATCGTTTCAGTGTAAATCTTTGCCACGTGTTGCAAGCCTATGTTCTTGGCACGTTTGGCGAAGTACATCTGACGATACAAATCATGTTCGTGTTTTGTTAGTGTCAAAGCACTGCTATAGAGTCATCAGGAAAAAATTGCAGCGTTTTCAGCTTACCATGGCTTCTGTTCAACGCATTCCTTAGCAAGAAAGAAACGAGGGGCCACTCCAAATGGTTATGTTCTATCTTCTGAGGTCCTGCCCTGGTGTCAGACATTTTTAATTCGTAACTTTGCCTGCAAGAAATTTATATATGGATTGCCTGCGAGTGTGTAACCGTGTATTGGATTTCCGGCATTAAAAGCTGAGCGATGCGCGCCAGAAGTGCACCTTTATAAATAAGTATTCCTTAAAAGTGCCAAAACAACTTTGCCTCTGCAAATATGGTCACGTTCATGCGACTCAGAAGTCACTTAGGACCCCTTTTTTATCCCGATTTCTCATGTTCTTATCGCCTAAGTGCATCCTCGAAAAGCTGGGACTTGTACCCCCATTATTATCGTTACAAAGAAAATAATGCAACGTGTTTCTTTATATTCTTTTTCTATGGTCTACAAGGGTCTTTGCGGGATTTAAAGAAAAATGGAAGGTGGGGGCTTTTGAAATATACATTTTTCTATAGGCTTAACTATCGCCAAAATTGAAACTTTGAGGTCATTTTATAAAAATATGTATTTAAGGTACAGCAACGATATTAACAGGCAATATTTAACACATTATGTTGTAATAGATCACCAAGTTATGATACTCTGACTTGCTTTATCTTAGGGTAAAAAAATTTCTCCAATATAGCAACTTTAAAAAATGTCGCCTGTTGAGACACTTTTCAAAAGCAGTTTCCTTTTGTCCACAGGCTTAAAACAATGCTGCTTCACTCTTCTTTACGCATACATTTTATGGAAAAAGTTTTTTCTTTGTAAAGTTAATATTTGTGTATTTATATCGTCGTGAACTTTCGTCATCGACAAGGGACAAAATTGGTCCCTCCGTACTGAGTAACTTCCATATATTTTCCCTCCTAAACTATGCAGTTAATACAAAAACAAAGTTCACTTTCGGGCTACTGGGTGGTATGTGCACAAAAAAACATGGCTGATCCCCCCCGTCATAGGAATAGGTATAACACAAAAGTGAAAAGTGTCTTCACAGAAGTAGTGCTCGTTGTGTGCTGATTATGAGAGTTCGTACAATGTCTATTGCTGTTTTACAGCTATAGCACCGTTTGACGTGGATGCACCCACGTCGACGCCTTGGCACATCTCCATCGCGACGACTTACGTCCATGATCATGATTCAACCGCTGTGGTAGTTGAACTTTTTAACCTATACCTGGATACAGCGTATCACGAATCGCGCGCAATGATGACATCAACAATCACGTAATAAACGCTGGTACTGTGCACTTCTTCAAAGCGTCGTCATTTAAGGGAAGAAACGGCGCGGCGTGCGCTCCCCAAGTGATGCGGTAACCTACGCCTGTGCTCCTGCATACACTACCACACTGCGCTTCAGGAACACGGGAGGGGAGGCAGAGCTTGAGCCGCGTACGCGTGCAGGCGTTCCGTATCCCGCTGACCTCCGTCTTGCTCCACCAAAGGCACCGCATTCGTCCGTCGACATCATTGCCTTTCTGCACCGCGTACTGCAGCAGTTTTATTAGTCGATGCTATCGTACAGCGTTGGTGCCTGTAGAAGCTGCACTACTCCGACAACGAGCCGTCACACGCTAACACGACGTGAAAGGCAAAGAGCATAACTAGGTGACACATGACTGCGTCTAGGGCGACTCCCCCGAAGCTAGCGCGGCCAGTCTTTGTTGCTGTGATCGAGACGCTTTCCCCATGACCTCCGAGATTGGCGCGCAATCTCGGACGCCATGCTGTAACTGCGTCGTCGACGAATCGTTCTCTGTCGGTGCTGAGTGTCATGCACGGCATTACTTCTCTTCATCGCTCACAGACGGCGGCACCACCCGGCGCCGCCAACAGAGAAGCACCGAGCGAGAAGAGATTGTGTGAGAGATATAAGGTGCGTTGGTAGAATGTCCTTCGTCCGCCTCTTTAGCTCAGTCGGTAAAGCGTCGGGCACTTACCGTCGCAGGGCCGAGAGTCGGTGGTTCGATTCCAGGGTGAGGGAACATTTTTCTAAAAGATTTTTTTCTTTCTCATTTGGTGGCGTCCATTTTATCAACGTCATATCCGTGGCGGAAATACGTCACTGAAGTCTTGGTGGGCCCCGGCCACGGAGCAAGAATTTTTGAGGAGGAGAAACTGCGCTCGCTCGGGCGTCCCTAATAAAGTCACGAAATCGGGCACAGCACTGACGCGCCCTCTGTCGTGAGATTCCGCTAGCGGAGAAGGAAAAAAGGCGCCGCTCTCACCGCGCTCTCCGACGAAGCTCGTCGGTTCAAGGCCATTCGGCGCCGATTCGCCGTTCGCGCTTCACGTTAGAATGGGTGTGTTTTTGTGCGTCCTCGCCAGCTCCAAATTTTAACGCGACTGCGTTGAAGAGCTTGTTCCGCAGAACTGCCGGCGTCGACGTCGTTGGTTGTGAGCGAAAAATCAGCGTTGTCCGTGACCAAAAAATCGAGAAAGATGCAAATAAAATAAGAACTACAGGCACAGAGCCCCGTATTATGCCTTTCAACCTCGTGGACGCCGGTGCTTGTTTCTTAATAGTTCAATGCAGTAAACTCATGAGAAGAGGAGGTTACAGGGCACACAATCTAAATTTCTACACCCTTGCAAGCAGCGGGCATGTTTGTACCTTGAGCCACCGAAGTATCTGTCCTCGCATGCGCTTTCCGCGCTTCACGACAGGTCCAGTTTGTTCTTCTTTTTTTCGAACAGCAGACAAGTAGCTGGGACGGCGCGGAAAGATTGAAGGCACGGCGTCTGGTAACAACACTGGCCGTTTCGGTCTGTCTAGGAGAACTTCGCCAGCAAATTCGCCACAATAGCGCCGCTTGTCTATGTCGCTGTTCGAGAAGTGCTTCCGAGAAGTGTGCGAGGCGTCTGCTCTCGGTCTTTCCTCGCACAAAACATTTCCGCCGCATCCTGAAGAAACACCAGTCAGAATCTGGAAAGCACTCTCCTCCGTCGCGGCGTGAAAAGCGCGCGCGCAAACACCGAGGAGTCGGCGCCGCCGGCGCAACGCGCGGAAGCCACTGAGCGCGCTCGACACAGAAAGCTTGCAATGCGCGGCAGCGCGGCAGCATCTCCGGAAACTTTCCCTCCCAAGGTCACCTACGCATGCGCGCGCACAACATGCAAGCGAGGAGCGAGGGGACGCGTGCCCGCGGGAGATGTCGTCTGCTCAGGGGCCTCGTTTCAAGCGCTGTACGGTCTTTAATTCTGGTAGTATCAATTAGTAACTGCAGCTGAAATATCTCTCACATCTACCGATTGATGTAACAGAGAGAAATCTGACAAGACTTTCAGTGTACGAGGCGCTATCATGATTTTTATGCGTCGCGTCCATAGAAGCGCATGTAAAAGATGGCAACACGCCGAAAGCGTCATCTGTCGAGCTTCGGTGTAAGCCGCATTCCTCGTGCATGGCCTCCGAGATGGCGGGCGCGCGGCGGGTTTCTCTCCGGCCGTCCCAATCGCCGCGCTCCCCAGCAAAAAAACGTACATCGCGTCGCGCGCCCGGCGACCGCGAGATGGCGCATTCACTTGGGATTCTGGCGGCAGCGGAGACCGCGGCAGAAAGCAGAGCGCGCGGGATTTCAGCGTGCGCATGTTTTTTTTTCTTTGTGGTGCCGTAATCTTCGTGCAGTATTTACTGCGTAGATTCGTTGTGCTTCGTTCTGTGCATAGTTCCTATTTTTACTTTACATTTTAGTTGTACTTATGATATTGTATTCATGCAGCACTGAGCTGTCTTATGCGAATAATGCTTTTCTTACGTCTTTGCATTTTTTTGTTTTATTTAATTTCCTAGCATGCATTGCAGTGCAATGATCGTTGCACAGTGTTTACCAGCAGATTTTCGTGCGTGATTTTTCATGATCTTAGTTTTCGCTTCAGTTTTACGATGTATATTGACTGCATGAAGGCCACAATCTGCCACTTCACTCTGTGCGGATAATGCTTCCTGTATGCCGATGTCCCTTTTTTACTTCTTTACGCTGCTGTGACGGCATTCACCTGCTATACAATGCCTGTAAAGCATTCCGTGTAGAAGGAAGTGCCTGCAAGTTGTCAATAAAGGAAATATAAACAAAGTGTTCTTAATGGAAAATTTGAGTGCTGCTGTACGTGTGTTTTCATTTCGCTATATGTTGTTACACCGAAAGGAAAAAAATGCACAATGGAAGCAAGCACCGATACCTGCTTTTTGCGATACTGCTTCCAAATGGACTGCTTCCGTCGCAGGCCTTACATCTAGCTTACAACATTATCAACATATCTATTGTGGGCTCGGGGCCAGTGGTCGGCCGAAGCCCTCAGAGAAGACGCAGGCGACAAGAAAAACGCGTTTAATTTACGAAGGACCGGCAACGACTGATCGGTCTTTAGCGGCAGGGGCGAGCGCGAGCCCCGGGCGTCATCACGCCCAGCCTCATCATCGTTCTTTTTTTTCTTCTCATTCACTAGCGCCCCCCATACTATACAGCCCTCCAAATTTCGAAGCATAGTAAGTTTCTAGCAAATGCGGATCTCTTGCAGAGGCACCGCTTTTCTAATTGCTCTAATAAAGGCGGCGCAAATCTACAGCAAAAAAAAAAAAAAATCCCATTTGAGAATCGATAGGCCCCGGCATTGACTTGGCCTCTCTTGACCAGACATTTCCAAATCAGCGCGAGGTTAATAAAAGCGCAAAACCATTTTTTTTCCTCGTCGCATGCAAGCTGCGCCAACAGCGCGGCAGCTTTTTCTATCCCAAGTAAGTGCGCCGCGGTGCGGAGAAAAGAGTGGGCCACGCCCACCTCGGGAAATACGCTCTCTCCGTGCGATTGGGACGGCCGGAGAAAAACCCGCCGCGCGCCCGCCATCTCGGAGGCCATGCCTCGTGACGCTATCGCGTCGCGCTCGCGCGCTGCCGCGGCGTGGAAGTTTCTCCTCCTCAAATACTTCTTTCTCCGTGGCCCCGGCATAAAACACTTTCGTGTTAATATAAACTACTCAATCAAATCTAAAATATCAACTTTCGGACCCGTGTCGATCTCTCCTGGAATCACCCTGTTGGCACCGTTGCGCAACTGTAAACAAGTGTTTATACAAAACACATGAGGCTGTTCAACATACATGTCTGTGCGTATAAAATTTGTACATATCCTTAACGTCATTTCGTAACGTGTTGCTAAAAAAAAAACTGCAGCACAGTCAACTTCCCTCCGCATGCTTCGCATGTCATCGATTCCCATGGTACGTGGAATCTCCCGAATGTTTATTTTAGGTCGCGGCTCTTAGGCTCCCGTTCCTGCGTTGAGCGGCGTCGCCGTTGCCGTTGGCGGCTTAACTGATAGAGTGAACAAGGGCGAAGAGAAGCGAATGCGGAGTCTGTCAATATCACAAGCTCCTGGCCTCTCACCTCGCTTTATTCCTCGGTCACACACGTTGCCCCTCAGTCAGAGCTCGTGCGCATGCAGGGGCTAGTACGTGCACTGCGGCTGGCTTCGCTTGTCGTAACGGGGCTGTCGGCGTTTCGCTTGGTTCGCGATGCCGGCAATGCACAGAGTGGTGTGCGTAGCACTCGAGCGTAGTCTGTTTCTGTGGCAATATTGGTGTGATCCATTGGCAGATTCAGAGCACTTCCGGTAGCACTTTTCCTGCTCCATGCGGAGCAAGTCTGTTCCATTGGGAGATTGAGAATGCTCCCTGTATGTTCCATTGGTAGATCCAGAGCAGCTCCGTCAGGAGATCCACTCCACGGAGCAACTTTTAGATGCGAAGCATCTTATGTTCGGGGCTATGTCCGTCCCTCCCGCGTCCGTCCCGCGTCCCTCCTGCGTCCCGCGTCCGGCCACTTTCATGAAGTAGGGAAGCACCCATTATGCGAACAAGAACACTAGTAATATGAAGGCCGTCGACCACCACTACAGTCACCAGAGTCATGGCCGAGAGCACAGAGAGGCTGCTTAGCAATGGCTAGGCAGGTGAAGTCTGTCGCCCAGGTTGACTCCGTTCCTTGATCTTGCTTGCATGTGTTTGGGCGGGGGGGCATAGTCCGTCCCTCCTTCCCGCGTCCCACACCACCACAGCGCATGCGCGTCCCCTCCCCCCTCTCTCTCTCCTCTCCTACGCTCACCCCCCTTTCTCTACTATAGGAATCCTCTACTCTACGGAGCGGCGTCCCACAGCGCATGCGCGTTCTCTCCTACGCTCACCCGCTTTCTCTGCTCTAGGAATCCTCTACTCTACAGAGCGGCGCCCGCGTCCGATATCCCCACAGCGCATGCGCGTCCTCTCCCCTTTCTCTACTCTGGGAATCCTTTACTCTACGGAGCCCGCATCCCCACAGCGCATGCGCGTCCTCTCTCCTACGCTCACCACCGTTCTCTTCTCTAGGAATCCTCTACTCTACGGAGTGGTTCCCGCGTTCCACAGCGCATGCGCCTCCCCCTCTCCTACGGTTCCCCCCCCGTTCCCTCCTCTAGGAATCCTCTACGGAGAGGCGCGCACGACAGGTCGTCCGACAGCTGCATACCTCCGCTGGGTGCACCACGGTAGTTCCGCGGTATGAAAATGACGGAGAGCGCCTCATTCTCTCTCGTGTGCAGCGCCGCGATGAGCGCCCGCTCAAGCTAACCATCTCCCCGCTGCTTCGCATCCCCACATGGTCCCCTTTAGCGGGAGATGGGGAAGTTTTTTCTACTCCGCGAAAAACGGCGCATTCGACCGGAAGTCGCAAGCGCCCCGTGGCCTGGAACGCTGCCAACTGCGGGCGCGCCAACGGACGCCGGTCGCGTCAGTCGCGCCTCGCGTCGGAATATACAGCGCCCGCGTTTTGCTGGCGTAGCGTCGCTGTACGCAGCGTGCCCACTCATGCAAGAAGGGAGTCGCGCGCATCGCGTTCCATTCTGACCCTGCCGTTTGCTCCAGCGGGGAGCGCTTGTGTTCCATTGGTAGATTCCCTTCGGTTGCCCTCCGGCAGAATGGAGTGCTCCGGCGCAGAGTTTGTCGGCCACTCCGACTCCTCCAATGGATGACATCTTATGTAAGGAATGTTACAACTACAACTGGGGATAGCCAGAAACTTCGAACACAATTGGCATTATCCCAACATGAAGCTGCGCTCAGAATTCTTATAAGGGAGGGTCATAATCATCGGTGAATTTGAAATGTGAAGCATTTCTTAGCGAACTTCGGCGACTTTGAGCGTATCTATCTATCTATCTATCTATCTATCTATCTATCTATCTATCTATCTATCTATCTATCTATCTATCTATCTATCTATCTATCTATCTATCTATCTATCTATCTATCTATCTATCTATCTATCTATCTATCTATCTATCTATCTATCTATCTAGCCGGTTACGATTTTGTGCTCTCCAGACCGTATCGTTCAATTCAATTCAATTCTTTATTCATCATTAGTACAGAAGGAGGCCCCGGAGTTACAAAACTGTCAGGGGGACGCCCTATTAGTCATTTGTCAATATCAATAAATTGCATATAATTGCAAATAGCAGTTAAAGAACAAAAAAGAAAAAAAAGAAGTGAGAAAATAATAAAGCAGGGCATATAGGAAAAAAAGAACAATAATGGAAAGAACCAACAAAAGGTAAGTGTTTACATGAAAAGTAATTTACGAACAAATAGTACAGAACTCATTATAAACGAGAAAAAATTTGCAATCAACATAATTTATATAAACGTAAGAGTTTATCAAAGAACACGGTGTACATTTGATAGATAAATAAATAACAAATGTTTGCAACTGTTTTTAACGACATAAAATCTAAAATTTCTAGAAACAAGAAACTAAAAAAAAGATGGAGAAAAAAGTTCAACACAATTCTGTGATACATAATAGAAGTGGTATTATAATGAACCGAATGAAATGGTTTATGTTTATATACATAATCACAATGAATCGGTAGCGAGAAATGTTGTTAGTAGGTGTGTCTTCATGTGTTTTTTCAATATTATTGTTGTGCGGCATGCCTTAATATCCAATGGCGATGTATTCCAGTATTGAATAGCAGTGAAAAAAGCGTTAATGGGATTTATACCAAAATTGGTATGGCATAACATGACCGTATGACGAACATGAACGAGTGGTCATATCATGAAAATCATGAAAAAAGTTGGCAGATCCCACGTACTTTGGAATCGGTATTATGCGAAGCATGCGGAGGGATTGTGAAATTGGTGCCTTTTTTAAATTTTTTTTTAGGGAACCGTTACGAAATGACGCTAAACATCTGTACAAATGTTGCGCAGGCAGACATTTGCTAAAAAAACTATACCATCTCCCACTAAAGGGAACCACGAGGGGATGCGAAGCAGCATTGGGGGGTGCACACCAAGTTTCCATTTACGTTCACTCGGCCGTCGAAGCCAAGGGTCGGCGTCGAGCTACCGCTTCCGCTACAGAGAGACAACGCGAGTCTGCGGCGAGGGTAGCGAGGCTTTCGAGACAGCTGCAGCGGCCGGGAACCGACGGAGCTTCCTCGACCGAGCGCACGCGGTTACATGAAATGGGGGGAGTGAGAGGATGGAGTGGGTTTACAGGCTGCAGCGGGGGAGGAGGAGGGGAGAGAAGGCGACCGAACTCCTGTGTAAACGCCCGCGTAAAGGAGGTGTGCGCGGCCGCAGCGTGAAGGAGATGAGACTAGAGGAGGAGAGTAGCGCATGCGCCGCGAGAGCAGAAGCGAGAACGCAGAATCGCAAGCAGGTCATAGGAGAGAAGTGGAGAGAGTAACGCGCTGCTGTTGGAGAGAGGGAAGGAGGAGAGTTGCGCATGCGTAGTGTTAGTGCGGGACATAGCCCCGAGCAAGAGATGCTCCGCATCTAAAAGTCGCGTATGTTTTATATTACCGGTTTACAGTTGCGTAACGATGTCAACAGCAACAGGAAGAAATGGTAGAGAGTGTAGTACTCTGAAGCACGGTTTAGAAAACGCAGAGTGGTTTATTGTACGTGCACGCCATTCTCGGAACTACCTCTTCTTCCTTCTCTAGCAGAACCCCACTACCAGTTCACGTGCCAAGTTGTTATGCGCCAGAAGAAGAAGAAAAGTACGCCACAGGTGGGCCCCCCCTGCGGACAAGTGGCCGTTGGCACTTGAAGAGGTTGTCATACGGAGCGGCTTGATCCTTTCAATTGTTACTGTGTCTTCGCGCCCATTGCGCAGGATTGTAAAATGATGTTCGGAACGTTTTATGACTGGAAAAGGACCATCATAGCGAGGCTGAAGAGCACGACGAGGCGCGTCAACAAGAACGAAAACTTGTGAGGATGTCTGTAGGTTTGACGGCAGAAAAACGTCGTGCTTAGTCGTGTGAGCCGAAGTTTGTGATGGGCGTAAGTTTTGCATATAGACCCGCAGACGCTGGACGAAAGATGATGGATCCGAAACACACTGCGTAGTTACGGGATTGACGAGGTCACCCGGCAAACGGAGTGTGCAGCCATAAACCATCTCGGCTACAGAGCAGGAAAGTTCTGGTCGCAGCGTTGACCGAAGGCCGAGCAGTACGATGGGGAGGTGCGATACCCAATCTTCGGCATGAGGCTGAGAGGCGAGTGCTGCTTTCAAATGACGATGTAGTCTCTCTACGATGCCATTCGATGCAGGATGATACGCAGTGGTGCGAATGCGCGCACAACCCAGAAGAGATGTCACAGAGGTGAAAAGTGCGGACTCAAACTGTCTGCCTCTATCAGTAGTCACCGTTGATGGCACACCGAAACGGCTAATCCAGGTAGACAGAAAAGTACGAGCAACTGTCTCCGCCGTGATGTCAGGCATTGGAGCTGCTTCAGGCCACCTTGTGTACCTATCAATACACGTAAGCAAATACGTATATCCACGGCATGGTGGCAAAGGTCCGACGATGTCCAGATGAATGGTGTCGAACCGTGCATCAGGGAGCGGGAATTTTCCCCATGGAGGCTTGGTGTGCCGTTGTACCTTGATACGCTGACACGTTGTGCAAGTGCGAACCCAGTCACGAATGTCAGCGCGTATGCGCGGCCAGACATAGTGTTCTGTGACCAGGTGTTGCGTAGCTCGTACGCCTGGATGGCAGATTGAGTGCAGGGTATCAAAAACAGCACGACGCAGATCTGAAGGAACATAAATGCGAGTACAGTTGTGTGAAACATCGCACCAGAGCGTGACGTCGTGGTCGGGAAAGCTAACTTGCTCTAGTCGGAGGGATGTAGATGATCGAACTCGTGGAAGCTCATCATCCAATGCTTGTGCCTCGGCGATTGAAGACAAGGAAAGGTCGATGGGGCTTGTGGCGTTGATGATAATGCGACTAAGAGCGTCCGCTGCACTGTTAAGGCTGCCTTTGACGTAGCGTATGTCTGTGGTGAACTCGGCAATGAAAGCGAGGTGCCGAAGCTCTCTAGGAGTATGGGTGGCACTGCAGGAACGTAAAGCCGAAACAAGTGGCTTGTGGTCGGTGAGAATGGCGAATTCTCGCCCTTCGAGAAAGTACCTGAAGTGCTTCACCGCAAGGTAGGCTGCGAGGAGCTCCCGTCCGAAAGTACTGTATCGGCGCTCAGTGTCGCGTAACTTTCGGGAAAAGAAGGAGATAGGAGCCCATGCACCATTGATCCATTGATGAAGAGCGGCTCCAACTGCTTCTGAGGAAGCGTCCACCATGAGGCTAGTGGGAGCAGTTGGTGAAGGGTGGTGTAGGAGAGTGGCTTTGGCGAGCTGGGTCTTAACGGCGACGAAAGCTTTATCAGCGACCGTGTCCCACGGAAGAGCAGCCGACTCAGCTTTCGAAGTAGACAGTAGTGCTTCAAGCGGCTTCAGCAGTGTAGAGCATGTCGGGATGAAACGGCGATAAAAATTTACGAGTCCGAGAAAACGTCGCAGACTGCGTGCGGACTTTGGTGGGGGTAGTCGATGATAGCCTCAACTTTGTCAGGTAGAGGAGTGATGCCATCTTTTGTGATGCGATGTCCAAGGAATGCGATCTCGGCGGCGCCAAACTGGCATTTTTCAACATTGATGACCAGATCGTAGTCCCGAAGTCGACTGAAAAGTTGGCGTAGATGAGCCTTGTGTGTTTCAGCGTCCTTGCTGGCGACGAGAAGATCATCTATATAGGCGAAACAAAATGGCAGACCTCTGGTGACTTCGTCTATAAAGCGCTGAAATGTCTGAGCTGCGTTGCGCAAGCCGAAAGGCATTCTTAAATATTCAAAAAGGCCAAATGGAGTAGTTATAGCAGTTTTGGGGGATGTCGGAAGGCTCAACGGGGATCTGGTGATAAGCTTTCACGAGATCAATCTTCGAATATACTGTTGTGCCGGTTAAAAAGGCAGTGCAGTCCTGAATATTGGGTAACGGGTATAGGTCCGGAACGGTGACCGTATTGAGTGCACGATAATCACCACAGGGGCCGCCAGTCGTTGTTCTTCTTGGGAACCATGTGCAGTGCCGACGACCACGAGCTTGATGACGGGCGAATGATCTTCAATTGCAACATGTGCTCGAACTCATTGCGAGCAACTCGAAGTTTATCGGGACCGAGTCGGCGAGGGCGGCGGTGAACAGGTGGTCCTGTGGTAACGATGCAATGGGTCACAGAGTGCTTAGGAGGCTTATCCATCGGAGACTGTGTAGTAATCTCCGGAAACTCGTCG
Organism: Rhipicephalus appendiculatus; assembly: GCA_030522465.1. NCBI lineage: Eukaryota > Metazoa > Arthropoda > Arachnida > Ixodida > Ixodidae > Rhipicephalus > Rhipicephalus appendiculatus. The sequence goes on from JALIZH010015600.1 coordinate 12,881, forward strand.
AGGATAGCTGTATACGGCGAGGTAGGTAGCTTCACGAAAGTGGGGTTTAGGGCCGTGGCTTGTGACAGAAAACCGTTGACCGACAAACCGGTAATGCCATCCACCAGGCGACAGCGGCTCATATCCACGAGCAGATGAAAATGTCTCAAGAAATCGGCTCCTAAGATGGCGTAGCGAACGTCAGCTATCCAAAATAGCCATTGTAACTTTCTCTTGAGGCCGAGATCGAGGGTCAGAGACTTCTGTCCGTAAGTTGCGATGACAGAAGAGTTGATCGCTTGTAGAGGAGTTGACTTTCCGCAGAGACGCCGGTCAGCCTTGGAAGCAGGAATTATGCTGACCTCTGCCCCAGTGTCCACCAGCAAGCGCAGTCCTGTGGTTCGGTCGGTTATATAGAAGAGGCGGCTTGATGATTGGCCGTGATAGCCCGCCGCTGTTATTGACGATCGTCCTGAGCGTTTCCCATGCGCCACGAACAGGATGACAGACATCGACGAACCGCAGCACGAAAACGTCGGTGATAGTAGCATGGCGTCTGTGTTGGAAAAACTGCGCTCAGGCTGGTGGAGTGGTCGTGGCGGAGAAGGCGACGTGAGAGGCTGTCGATGTGGACAAGGCTGGCCATTGAAGCTGCGAGTGTTTTGCAGTTCCAGACGCAAGTCGGCTACTTGAGCTGCGAGACCTTTTACTGCTTCTCGAAGGGAATCTACTTCGGACACCGGAGCAGGACGGGCAGCGTTGATGACTGTCGGAGCAACGTCCATCATGTCGTCAGCCAGTTCTGCGAGCTCCGGCAGGGACTTATGCTGAGCTGTGACAAGAGCCATTCGCACGTTAGGTGGAAGACGCTGCAGAAACAGCTCACGTAGTATTGCTGTGTCCAAGAAGCCCGGCTGGTCCCCAACCAGGTGCTGCAGGTGACGTAGGAATTGGGTGGGACGTCTGTCTCCAAGCTCTTCGTTGTTCAGGAGTTGTTGAATGCGCCGATGCGTAGGCTGAACGAGGCGGCGAAGAAGAGTCTGTTTGACGGTGGTATATGGAGTTTCACCAAGTGGTCGCGCGAGGATGTCGCGTATCTCGGCCATTGCCTGTGGCGGCAACGCTTCGAGGAGTAGCTCGTACTTGCGAACTTCTGACGCGACGCGATGAATGCGGAACTTGTTCTCGGCTTGTACGAACCATAACGAGGGATCGGCAAGCCACAGCTGCGGTAGCGTTATGGTGGTGGTAGCTCCTACGACACTCGAAGTGGTTACCTGGCCGGTTGCCGTGGTAGGAGTACCAGGGTGTAGGTCGTCTGGATGCTCGCGCTGCTCCATAGAAGGTCGTGCTCGTAGTTCGGGTCACCAGTAACTGTAGCACTCTGAAGCACGGTTTAGAAAACGCAGAGTGGTTTATTGTACGTGCACGCCATTCTCGGAACTACCTCTTCTTCCTTCTCTAGCAGAACCCCACTACCAGTTCACGTGCCAAGTTGTTATGCTCCAGAAGAAGAAGAAAAGTACGCCACAAGAGGAAAGGCAGGGAGGTTAACCAGTCCAGGATGACCGGTTTGCTACCCTAGACGTTTGAACGGGATGGGGGAAATTGAAAGAGGGAGAGGGAAGAGTGGAAGGAGAGAGGAAGATAGCACATAACACAACACACACACACACAGTGGCGGATCCAAGGGGGGGGGGGGCGATTGGGCGATCGCCCCCCCCCCAAAGCCACCGACCCCACCCCCCTTTCCCCAGGACCTTCTCGACAGGAATTTTTCGGCACGCGAAATTTTTTAGGCCGTGCGCAGGGGCCTTGGCTGTTCGCAGCGACATGCACCCATCACTTGCCATCTGCTCGGCGCGAAGCTGGCTAACCCCCGCCTTTTTGAAAGCGAGCTAAACACGCGTTCCATTATGCACATTCAGACAGAACTGGAATGTGTTTCCTGCTTGAGCATGCCAACAATGTTATACCCCTGGCACACGGGCAGGGGGAATCCTCCTGAAAGTCGTTTATGAGCGGTGACACAATACAAAGAAGCATAGGCGTGCGCGCGTGGGGGGGGGGGATGCAAAGTCAGCCCCGTCGCTAGCGCCGCCATGGTGAATTCCGGCAGTGTCATTTGATTCGCCGATAGTGCGGTGCATTGTAGTCTGCACTATGGGCACTGTTGGGACTTGCGTGCGGCGGGACTCGACCACGGCGTAAGAAATTATTTTTCTTACACCGTGGTGCTAAGGGCAAGTGGGAGGGGGGGAGGGGGAGTCAATGACTTCGGAGAAAGCGGCTGCTGTCTCGAACCCCTGCAGGTGCTGACGGCGTCACGAAAGGGGTGTTCGTGATACCTCCGTAGTGTTCCATCGAACCCGTCCACGGCAGCATTCCTGGCTCGCTCTGCCACGCCTGCAAGAACCCTCCAGGAAAATGCGGCGCTCTGTGCCTCTGTCCATGCGCAGATCCTTGGGGTACTGACAGGTTCACGCACAGTGGTGCCTACCATAATAGAGTTTTAGCAAGTTCCGGAAATACGCCACCTTCGGTGCGCAAATACGGTAAGGCAGTACGGTGGCGTTCCTTCTTTCCTTCTCGCTGTGCGTTTGCCGCTCCCCGTTCCAGTGACACTGCATCCTTCGGCGTAGGTTGACAGGCAACAATCAGGCGTGACAGCCCCACAGTAACTTCTGGGAAAGCTCTTGTGGTGTGGTGCCTTCCCTGGCAAAAGGTCGACGACCGGGAAGGGAGAAGCAGTACCGTCATACGGTAGCGTATTTCCGAAACTTGCTAAAGTTCTCTAATGAATTCCAGAGCCGGTCGTAACAGCGTCAACCAGCCGCCCAATATTTAAATCGTGTTCTCCCCAGCCGATTTAACGAGCGGAGTCTTTTTCTCTCTCTCTTTTTTTTCTTTTTTTTCGGCGCTCATCTGAGAAACCGGAGCTGATCACGGAGGCCACTAACCAGCTATAAAGAACTTGGTGCGGTGCCGTGTGGCATCAGCGTAACTTCTCTCTCCAAATCGTCGTTCAGAGCATCAAAAGGGTTTACTGCGAAGTACTTAACTGTCGCCGATATATTAGTTGTATAAAACGCTTGTCACAAAAGGGAACTCGCATTTCAGGAAGACACCAGTGTTCTTTTTGTGTTTCCTTTCGCATTCCTTGTTTTGTTTTTTCTTCTTTCTGCTTTTACTATGTTTGTAGTAAACAGAGACGCTTAATCTGGAAGAAAGCTCTCGTCTTCGTTTGTTGATGTGTTCCCCCTCTTGCTTCGCGCTATGCCACTTTAGCAAAACTGGAAACCACTAATCTACTACGTAGAAGCAAGGAAGGAGCCTTCCTTTCTTTTTTTTAGATACACCTGCCTCCTGCTCTGTTAGTAGTCCGTACTGGCATGGGTTATTCAATTTCATTCGTCGCACAGAATGCTCCAAAAGAGAGCAACGCAGGTCACCATCAGTGGCTACATGAAACAAAGAGATTATTCCGAAATATTCACAAAAAGGGGATCAGCTTTGTTGAGCTGAAGCGATCCAGACGAGGGGGCCTGCACTGTTGACACGCTCGGCCCTTTCTTGTACTACGTCTCCAGGTGCAGGGATCGGTCACCATGCGTCTGGATGACTTCGACGATGTCTGGGGTGACTTCGAGCATTCCAGTGCTTTGTTTCAGGAAGGGTCGTATGACTTCACGAGCTGCGAAGTAAAGAGAGGAGAATCTCCCACTCCACATCGCTTTGCACATTTCCAACGAAGGCTTTCTTCGATCATCCGAGGTAATAGGCGCGAAGACGACGACGGACAAGGAGAGAGAGAGAGACACGCACACACGCTCAGGCGCCACTTCCAACAATGTTTATGAAAGGCTTCTTGGTCGCCGCCAAGGTACCCTCTGATGAGTGGTTCTGAGAAAAGAGAAGAAGGCGCTTTTCTGTCTTCCAGCTGGGGACACGGCTAAACGCCTACCCTCCGAGCAGCTGTAAATAATGCGTGACCGTCCTGCCCTCCCCCCTATGGCATCCGTGAATTTCATTCGTCGAAGAACGACACCATATGATGGAACGTAGAACCACAGGCAAACATTTGCCCTGCCGGTGAAACTACGCTATTTACCATCTGCAAGACGTTGCAAAAGGAGACAAACTTTTTTGCTGTTCCACGAGGAAATTTTTGTTGTTCCACGAGAAACAAAACATCAAACGGCGAAGGAGATACCTGCAGGAGGAAGAACTTTTACCAAGGCAGGCCTTGCGACCCTAAGTCGATCATTACTGAATTTGTATCGTGTGAACCTGCTTCCGCAGTTTTTTAGATGAAGCTGTCTCGATACTGCTTGATACCAATGTATCAGTTGAACAAAACAAGAAGCAACGTGACATTAGCGGCTCGGTTTTCTCGGACGGTTTTTGTAACAATGATATCGAGCTCGTTCTAGCTGGTTCGCCAAATATTTGAAACCGGCGATAGCAATTGCAGCAAGATCCCTAGTGTATTAATTTTCCATTTCCGAACATTTACTGCACGCGCGAATACGATTCACCAGAGTCCTTCCTGACAAACACCGGTTCCTCGCTGTCGTGTTTAAAGCAATTGCAGTTCAACCCTAATCTCGTTAAATTCACCATCGTATGCTTATTCTAATAGGGGTGAAAATTTCGTCAAAGTTTCATTTTTAAATGTCTGGCCGAAATCTCCACGCGTGATGCCAGGGATTTCAAACCGTATTTTTCGTATTTTGGCAACACTGACTCAATTAAGCTTCCTGAAATTGGTATGTGATGTCTATGCCACTCGCAGCACAATGTACTTCATTTTAGCGATCGCAGCAACTACGTATGACTTAGTAGACGGCGTCAAAATCTATGAAGTCAATTTCGAGGTGGCGTCGCCACCCACATTCTCTTTTCATGCGTTTTCTCGCAGTAAGAGTGGTGTTTTCGCTGTAGTGAATTTGTAATTTACAAATGCGCGAAAAATCGTTTTTCCTTGTGGTGTCCTAAGCGAAGGAGTGTGTCCAATGTATCTTCGCATCCTCGCCCTCTTCCCTTCAGTTACTGCGGGTTGCGCAATACCCTCCCCCCCCAACCGCCGCCCCCCCCCCGAAGGAGGTCCCTGGATCCGCCCCTGCACACATACAAACACGCAGTCGGCCACAATCCACTACCAAAACCAATACCAATACCAGAAGCGGTAAGCTGATATGTGGCTTGCGATTATGGTAGCCCTGGCTAAAGCTACGTAGACCAACTTCAGTGGATGGCGCATCAGTTTACAATGACGTTAACCTGTTGTGACGCCTGTATCATAGCAGTAAATATGTAATGTTTATAAAATTAAATAACCAGCACAGCAACCTAAATTGACGTTTCACCAACATTACTCCTGCATAGGATCTTTTTCCAAAGCATTTTCGAGACCATGCGTGGCTCTGTGGTAGAATACTTGATTGCCACGCAGAATGATTGGGTTCGATTCCTGCTGGGACCCCGATATTTATTATTTGCATTCGTCGGGTCAACGCTGCCGATGTCGGTTTTTCTTAACCATCTGGCATTTAAATTACCAATGTCTGTTATCGCCGTTCCTCGGTAGATACAAACTGTCAAATACATGTGGCGCATACCCGCATACCGTGGCCCGTGGTATACGGGTATGTGCCACACGTGTCTGGAGGAAAGGGTTTGACGTCATACGCGACGGGATTTTCACATTCTTCATGTCATGACCAGACAGTCATAATAGTCAAACCCTCTTACCATCCCATACTAATTTCGGACTGCCCCAAGTTAAGGAGGTGGTCACGAGAGCACCCAGACGTAGGCGGCTAGATAGATGGATAGATAGATAGATACGTAGATAGAAATGCTCAAAGTGTCTGCAGTACACAAAGATATGTTTCGCATTTATTAACTTGTCATGAACAGTATGGTAAACAAGCAATGGCCATGGTGCTCCTGCGGCCGTTTCCTTAACTTGATATATCCAAAAATTCGTATGATGAGACATTTCTGCATGACCAACTTAAAAGGCAGGCGGTAATATGAAAATGATGACGTGCATGTCATGTACAACATGATTTACATGCCACGTTCATGGTGCGCTGACGGCCGTTTCCCTAGCTTGGTATACACCAAATTTGATATTGGGTGACGTAAATGTAGGACAAACATAAGTGGCAGGTGGTAATCTGCAAATCATGACATGTCATGTTGAACATGACTTGCATTGCACGCTCATGGCACGCTCGCGGCCGTTTCGCTAGCTTAATATACACTAAATTTGGCATTGCGTGACGTGTTTGTATGACAGACATAAATGACAGATCGTGAAATGAAAATCATGAAATCCATGCCATGTACAACATGATTTACGTGCCACGCTCAAGGTGTGCTCGTGGCCGTTTTACTGGCTCGATATACACAAAATTTGGTATTGCGTGACGTGACTGTATGATAAACATAAATCACAAGTGGTAATACAAAAATTATGGCATGTCATGTAGAGCATGACTTGCATGCGACGCCCACAGTGCGCTCGTAGTTGTTTTGCTAGCTTGACATAAACCAAAATTGGTATTGCGTGGCGTGACTGTATGACGAACATAAGTGGCAGGTGGTAACATGAAAATCACGACATGCATGTCATGTACAACGCCATTTACATGCCACGTTCATGGTGCGCTTGCGTCCAGTTCGCTAGTTAGATATACACCTAAAGTGGTATTGCGTGACGTGACTGTATGACGAACATAAATGACAGGTCCTAAGATTTAAATCATGACAAGCATGTTATGTACAGCATGATTTGCTCCTTGCTGGCATCTTCGCATTGCATCGATTCCCACAATGCGTGGGATCTGCCAGTTTTTTTTCTCTTCATCTTTGTACCTCGTTGTTTGTAATGTCGAATATCAGCCTAAGTGGCAGTGAAAGCGATCATATGACCTTCCACAGCGAAGCTTTATATGAATTAGTTCTAAAGATCACGTCCGCGGAAAGAGCGACTCGCAGAACACCAATTTTCAGGCTGCGGATATGCATCTGTGTACTTACTAAGTACGCCACCGATGCCTGTTTCAGAAGTGTCGCGATACTCGGAGTCATCATTTTCCACTAATCGTTGCGCCCCTTTGTATCGTGACGTAGATATCGCACTAGCGCTGTGAGAAGTTGTCCTTTGTAGTCGTAGTTTGTAGTTTAAGAGCGCTTATTGAAGCCGCACCAACACGCACGGAAGCGCGAATGCTCGCGAACATGACGCGATTCCCCTACCGTAAAACGTGCAGCCGCAGCCGCTGCCGGTGCATCGAGTTCCACCTCGCCGAGTAGCTTCGACTCTCTCATGGAGGAAGGTAGCTCGCCCTCCTGGAGCCCTGACGTGAGCAAAAGCGTCGACGCGACAGGGATATTTGCGTGTAAATCTATTTATTCGCTCAATATAGTCAATACGCACAGTGCATCAATTCAATGTACCAATATTAGATGCGAAGCAGCTTATGGCGGGAGTTCAATCCGGTGTGCGGCGTGACCACCCTTACTGCGCATGCGCAAACTCTCTCCACACACCTCCTCTCCACACACCAGCTAACATCTGTGGCTGCGCCGTAGCCAACCTCTCTCTCCCCTCGTTCCCCCTCCTCGTTTAGATAAAAGGCTCGCGTTAGGTCGTACACACGCTCAGTCACTGCGCCGGCTGCGCCGCACACCGTGCGCCGCACGGTGTTAACGTAGACACCTAGTGTCTACGTTACCAACAACATAAGAACATAAACACAACACAAACGACAACACTAAATACGCAACATTAACGGAAACACCTAGTCAAACCGATGCAAACGTGGTATGTACCCCCCCGTGCTGCTTCGCATCGCCTCATGGTCCCCTTTAGCGGGAACCATGAAGCCTCTTATGGCGAAGCTTAATCCGGTGGCGGTGGTGTGCGGCGTGACCACCCTTACTGCGCATGCGCAAAACCCTTTAAAAAATAAAAAACCTCCTCTCCCCCCTCTCCTCTAGGCATCCCTCCCCGCGGCAACCACACCCTCACTGTGCATGCGCCTCCCCTTCTCTCTCCCCTCCTACGCTCCCCCTCTCTCCTCTAGGCATCCCTGCCCGCGGCGTCCACACTCCGACTGCGCATGCGCGTCCCCCCCTCTCTCTCCTCTCCAACGCTCCCCCCTCTCTTGCCTCGCGACGCCGACGCAGGCAGCGTCTGCTAGCGAGTTTCTTGGTTGAAAAAACCGACTGCTCGCGCTGCACAACCATTCACTGGCCACCCCGTATATATGGCACTGGATCTTGACCTGCAAGGTGATTCCGGTGGGAGATTTCTCCTGTGCGTTGTTGAACAATAAAAATTCGCAGCGTGCGCGTTAACTAAAAGCGGACTGCGGGTCTCTGTGTCCAGTTGGAGTCTTCTGTCTCTCATTGCCCATTAGCAGCGATTGGCATGTTGCAGTAGGAAACACCGCTCCATCACTGCGTGCTTTGCGCCTGCCCAGTTTTCTCTCCTGCGCAACGCTGCGATGAGCGCCAGTGTCAACGCCGCCACCAGTGTAAGCGTTAGCGCCCGCTGCTTCGCATCTACACGTGGTTCCCTTTAGCGGGAGATGGTGTAATTTTTTTTTCACTATTGCGTACCCACCATTGCCACCACTTCCTTGCCTCGCATCTTCACAGTGGTTGGGGGAGTCTATATTTTTACCTAAAGACTACCTCAGATTCTATGCTCATTGCGCCCTAGAGTAATCCAAGATGCAACGGCTGTGTCCCGTTAACGCAGTCCTGCCATTTAGATTAACAGTTAATCGTTATCAGAGGCTATAGGTGCTAGTCCAACGTAGCCGTTAATCTACTCATTCGGGCAGAATGCGTGTTCCCTCTCGTCCCTCTCGAAGTTCTCAGCCAGTCGATGCTGCCAAATAGGGGTCGCCATTCGACTTCGCACTACGGAGGCCTCGCGAGGCTATCAATTACTGTTCCTATAGTTCCGCCTCTTCCAACGAAGAACGGATGTGGAGCGGAAACAGTAGCGTAAGTGCTGCCAGGTGCACAGTCGGTCGATAATGCTCCACATCAGTAGCCGTGTTGCTCAGAGGGTCGTAGTTTCTTAGCCTACGGTCGACGTATTTCTTGCTTCGCGAGGTTTCGTCTTGAGGATATCTAGATAACTTCCGATTAGGGCCTCTTTTACTGTGTGTCTTTGTCGACAGGGTGTGAACTTTAGGGCCCAATTACTTTTCCGTTTAACATGAAAATTAGGAGAGATAATGCTGCTTCCTATCTTCCGAAGTCTCCTAGCTCTTGAGCTGCCTGAGCAGCAGTGTTTCCGTCCCTTCAGGCTAAAGAGAGCTTTCTGTTCTTTTTTGATCATATTTCTTAATTATAGACGTTGACATCTACCGCAGAAATCTACCAACCACAAGCAAATTCTTTCGGGACGGAGAAAATATTGAAGGCGCTGCCGCAACTGCCCCCCTCCCGCTCTTTTGGTGCCGTCCCTGGTCGGGATCCATTCATATCTGTTTGTTGTAGCTTAAGCAACTTATGAATACGACACATCTCTATATTTCCTGTCTCTAGTGATAAAAATTACACGGATATCAACGAAGTGAATGCTGATGATGGGGCGAAGCAGTGTGCATCCTGCAGCCTCTTACGTTGTCCTTGGTAACCTTTTGTTCTGTCATATGCTTTGATTGATGGGTGGTTAAATGTCGTTGTTTTTACGGTGTTGTGGCCTTTTATTTTTTTCTTCTGGTTAACAGCATTTTGATAACCTTTTTGTTGTTCCCATATGTTTCGGTTTGTTCACATGCACCTGCGCTACATCTTCTGTAAACGGCAGACGGAAATTTAAAGGCATTGTGGGGTCTTACGGTGCTTCGCCCCTAAAGGTATCGCTGTAGCACATTAACTCTGCGTTGATCGAGGTTGCGATGTGACATGTTAAAGTGTTCTGGAACTGCTTTAGGTCACTGACTCCCTGGGTCAGCAAAATGTCCAGTCATTGTAACGTTATTTGGCTGTTTTGTGTTACCAACGCGTTTATATAACGTCTTAAATAGTGTAGCCAAACCTGAGTTTTATTAGATGGAAATAACGTCGGGATTTTCATATTACCACCTGTCATTTATGTTCGTTAGGCAGAAATATCTCATCATAATCATGCTTGGATATATCAAGTTAAGGAAACGGTCACAGGAGCGCCACAGCCATCGCGTGTAAACCCTACCGTTCATCACAAATTATTCATTATTTCCATGATATGACCAGTCATTCATGTTCGCCATGCAATCATGTTATGCCATACCAATTTTGGTATAAATCCCATTAACGATACTGTCTGAAGAGTCATTGCTTTTAAATTGCGTGGAAAGACGTTCACGAAAGAAAGACGGTAAAGACAGGACGATGCGCTACTAACAAGTGAAATATTTTATTCAGAACGCACATTTACATAACGCAATCCTAGTAATCACCCGCCATGACGACCGATAACAGACAGTTCGTTACCTTGAGCATCATACCATCTGGCGGCACGTGTCGTTGCAGGAACCCTATCTTCTTTTCATGCAAACTTATAGAGGGATGGCTTATGCACCTCGTACCTACTTGGCTGATGGGAAAGGCCTCAGTAATTTCCCTGTGAGTTTTCGCTTGGTGCTTGTAAACCACTGTGGCCTTTTCAAACAAAGGCCTGCATCCGCTCTCAGCACAGTCTTTGCAATGCACGGCTAAGTGTGCGTAGGGCCTGCCAATCGTGTTCTAGGTAACTGTCTGTTATCAATCGCCATTGTTCAAGCCTGCCCGAATATTTTCTCGTAAAACGGCAGAGAGTACTGGTTTCCATGCGCTGTGTTTATGTACTGGTTTTCTGTAACACGAAGTACGGTAGATATACCAGCTTTGGCGTATACATTCCAAAGTCTTTCCGTGCTTCTCCACAGAGCAATCCTCTTGTAATCTCCGCAATTTCTTCTCTCTACCACAGCGAAATATGAGACTGCCGGGAAGAATTGAGGTTGCTCTGCGCTTAGAATGTTCATGGTGCCTAACTCGGGTAATTCAGCCGGGAAGTAAGTCAGAAAACGCGAACGCAAAGAACCCACATTGATTTAGAAATGAAACGCGAAGAAGGTTGATCGAGTTCGCTCACTTTCAAAATGAAAATAATACGAAGTTAAACCAAATAACGGAGGCCATAGAAATGTACGCAAAGGAGAAAAGGGGTTTAGTGCCATAGACGACAGAACTATGGTGGCTTCACGGGAAAACCGGGCTTCACTTCGAGCACTGGTTGTAATCGAAATCGTAGGCAGTCGGCGTGACTTGAAAGAGCTTATGGGGAATTCTCGTTTCCTCGCGGCACTGGAATTTTTTAATGCCGTTCGCTTAGCCTGCTGAGCTGCTGGATCTGACAGACTCGCTGAGACTCTTCCGGCAGCTTAAAGACAGCTTCACTGGAAGCCTATTTCAAGGTCGCTTAGAAGTTCACTTCGGCATTAAAACAGGGCCGTAGAAAAGAGGGCCTTTTTTGTCTCTCTTGTTAATTTCTGTCGCTATTGTTTCTAAGCGGTAACTTAGTGGTTATCGCACTCAGCGGGGGAGGTGACAGTCCACAATACGGTGGGCATTTTCAGGTCCTCAGCCGCTAGGATGTGCGCATGAGCAGTTCAGCGTCGCAAAAGGCGGATTTCGTCGATGTGACGCGAACGGAATACGTTGAAAACGGATGTACGTGCATTGTTTAGCTCAAAATTTTTGCGTTTCAGTCTGTAAATATATACAGTATTTGTACACGCGCGGAAGATAGAAATAACCTCGATTTCTTTACCGTGTCCTGGCATCACTTGTTTCATAACGCAGCCTACCTTCCTTTTATCTACTGTAATTAAACAACAAACAGCTGCAAGATATAACTGCATTTAAGTGGTCTTTCAACCAACTATGCCGAAACAGCAGAGCGGCTTTCGATGTTCTTTCATCAGCCGAGTGGGTACTTACATAACACGCGCGCGCGCGCACACACACACACGCACACACACACACACACAAACACACACACACACACACACACACACACACACACACACACACACACGCACGCACGCACGCACGCACGCACGCACACACACACACACACACACACACACACACACACACACACACACACACACACACACTCACACTCACACACACACACCACACACAGACACACACACACACACTATATTATTGGGCAAGCTGCACACGATGCCCATAGAGTCGCGACAGAAGAAGCGCAAGCAAATGCAAAATAGTGATTTCTTGTATCTATGATTGCGTTAACTTTGTCATGTATTTAAGCGTGTTTGAGGATATCAAAAACGTCATATATTTTTGCATTCAGGCTCGCTACTCACATGAATGCATGTCGGTGCTTGTTTCTGGCGTATCACTGACTAATCGCTATTAGCGCTCCATGAACTTAATTTACGAAGTTACCTGCCGCAAGTGTGTAGTAGTGCTCAAGTCTCGACAACGAGTCCAGAGGTGGCTTCTTTGGGTTCTGCCTGCGCAGAGTGGCGCGATGTCCTTTCGTTATTGTCGCCGCCCTTATACATAGTCCCCTTCCAGTTCTAATTAACGAGCTTTTACTGTATCTCCTTGCCTAATTCTTTTCACGATCAAAATTTTGGGAAAAGCAGGGTATCTGTGTAATGATTCTAGATGTTGGTTAGTCTATTCACGTATGTTTAATGTACTCCCTGTCGACAGAATGCCCCGAAAACTGCTGGTATATCTGCTCTGGGGAATGTCTTATCGCACTTTCTAACCAGCACTCGTTGAAAGCCGTGTAAAGGCTTTCTTTGCATTCAGTACTTTTCTCAGCCACATGATTGTCTGTGATCACAACGTGCAGTTATCCGGACTTGATCACTGCCTAAAAACTAGCAGCGCCGCTCTTTTTGGAATGCTAAAAGGGACATGCGTTCTTTTCATGAACTGTATGTCATTGCATGCAGTATGTATTTGCCACTCCTGTCCTGTCCCAATTTTCCCTTGAATTTTTAATGATGCATACAAACAAACTAGCTCAAGAGCAGCTATGCTCGCGATATGCTCGATATTGTCTCTATTCTTAAAGAAATACCCGCAAGATGTGCGTCAGTATGTCCTCTTCGGTATTTTATAAGGCAAAAATTGCACTCTTTTATGTAGCCGGCTTCTTCTGAAAGTATACTTCTACTTCAACTCACACCAGAATCTCGGGCAGCTTTATATGTCGTGTCGACTCGGCCACCACCAGTGACTGTGTATTGCCACAGCGGCTACGACGCGTCAGTGAGTCCAGTGATGTGTGGGACTGCGCCGAAGTTTGCGACAGTTTAGACAGGGGCGCGATGCGCACATTGCGGTACTGGTTCGCCTCACTCAAAACTATTAATCTTTCCTAGCGTAGTCGAACGACGATTGACGTCGCCGTGTCCGTCGGCAAATCCCGAAAGCCAATCGAGCTGTTAGCAGAGACATCGGCTTCCCCTCAACAGTCAATGGCAACATGGAACAACTTTTCTGAGTTTCGAGGTTAACCAAAGGTGAGGTATATCTCAAGTATTGGAAAATGGTTCATTGTTTTAACGCGATAGCTTCAAAGCGCTCGTTTCGCAGAAATTTTGGTGTCGGCGTCGTTGGATATGAGCGAAAGGTCAGCGTTGTCAGTGAGCGAAAAATCGAAATAGATGCGAATAAATAACTAATACAATTTTTTTTGGATCTAGTGGGAATCGCACCCAGGCCTTCTGCCTCGCAAGAAGGTGTTCTGTCACACAGCCATGGCCATGCTCGAAATCACTTCGGGGAAAAAAAGAACTATATGAATGTTAAGCAGCCCACTAACTCATGCAATATGGCATACTAGAAGCGTAGACTTTCAGCAGGCGTCAAAACATATCAGTTGTGCAACGTGTGGTTGGTTTAAGGTTCTACCCATGTCACAGCGCTCAGGCTTAATTAATCATCATCAGCAGCAGCAGCATCAGCGAAGGGTCCAGACGCGCACACGCCCGCGTTGCCTTACGGACGCCTCGTGGCTATTGTTTGCCGGTTGGCAAAAGGAAGAATTATGGCGTAGTGAGCAATTCGCAACTGTACTTGCAGTATGCGTTCTCGGCTAGTTTGAAAGTGCCATTGTTACGTGCGCAGACGTTCCTTTCCTTGGGGCCCGGCTGATTTGTCCAACCGAGCAGCGATGCGAGGCTAGTGATTTAGAAGGTGTTGCGGTAGCGTCCCGATTTTGCTATGGCGTTCTACTCTTGAAGGCCAAGCTCATGAGTCCCCCAAAGTTTCCTGTTTTTGTGTGCGTTCATTTTTTGCATGCCATAAGTAGTATGCATTATGATGCCGACGTGGTCTCACTTGTTGGAGTTGCTGAGAAGTACGTGAAACGCTTAGTGAGATGAGAAAACACGTAGGAACCTGTATTTATGATTGTGGATATTTCGCGCGCAAGTAATTGACGCAAACCAGACAGCGGACAAACGCGAACGCCGCATTGAACTTAGTTGTAACTTAGAGCTTGTATATGTCTTGTGGTCTATTTTCTGCCGTCCTGATTTTACCAAAATGTGTACCATTGTGAAATCTGCCAGGTAGACCGAATCTTGCATTGAAATTCCCCCAGTGAACCCAGTGAACCAACTGGTGGAGGAAGACGAAGTGATTCTTTGTGGAACACAGCTTGCTCGTCTCTGTGCTTTTTCTGGACTTTTCGCTGCAGTTGTGGGGTCTATCGCCCCGTACATTGCGGTGACGGAAGTACAACCTCACGAGGTGACGTCCGATTCCGGCTCGACCGCGGCCACTGCCTCGAGGAAGCGAGGAAATACATCCAGCGAGAGCGATGACACCGAGCTGTACTCCGCATCGGGCGACGAGTCCTCGGAAGATGGTTTTCAACCCGTCCTGTACCGAAAGACCAAACGACGGATCATCAACGCATCGCCGGTGTCAAGTACGGCCACCGTGAAAACGGTGCCCCAGAGATGGCCTCATTCCATCCTGTTCGTGCCGCAGAACGCTACTGACAGTCTACGGTTTCTGAACAGGCAAGCGCTCTCCGTGTATCTTGAGAACACTGTGCCGAACGAGGTCAAAGAGGTACGGCTGACCGCGAGAAGAAACATCGTGGCTGTCGATGTGCTGCACCCGAGTGCGCTGAGAACGCTGCAGCAGGTTACACAACTGGGAAACATCGCAGTCAGGTCCATCATACCAGCCGATGGAGCTACCACAGCAGGATTCATTTACGATATTGACACTGAAATCCCTAACGCAGACCTTCCAGTGCTTATAAAACCAGCGAGTCAAGACAACGTCATTGTGAACGTCGGCCGCCTTGGTAACACACGTTGTGTGAGAGTAACTTTCAAAGGTGACTGCCTCCCCACCTACGTGAAGGTTGGCCATTTTCGTCACCAAGTTCGACCGTTTATTCCTAAACCTGTACAATGTTTCAACTGCAAGAAGATCGGCCATGTGAAGGGTGTTTGTAGGAACCTCCGCAGTGTGCCCCCGTTGCTCGGAACCGCACTCGGAAGACAACTGTAGCGCAACCACACTGAAGTGCAACCACACTGAAGTGCCCTAACTGTCAAGGTGCCCACAGCGCTTCTTCCAAAGACTGTCCGCGCATAAAGAAAGAGTTTTCTATTCTTAAGCAAATGGTACGAGACAGCTCAACCCACAAGGAAGCCGCTGAGAAAGTCCGGCGAAGACGACGTCGCCGTCGAAGGTCTTCACGACGGACAACGTCAACTTCAAGAAAGTAAGTCGACTCATCCGGTAACACCGCCTGCTGCAGTTTCTACCACGGCAAATGCAGACGTGGGAAAAGAGAAACGGGGCAGATCACTCTCTACCCAAGAATGGCCGCCTCTTACGCGCGCTCGACGTGTAGAAGAGCCACAGCAGAAGCCGCCTTCATCAGAGCAAGCTGCTGCAATAGAGGACTTACGGAACACAGATCAGCAAGTGATAGCTCTTCTGCGCCCCGTAATTAACGCCATTCGCGTGTTGTTAAGCAACATGCACACACCGTCAGCCAGAAGTGCACTCCAAGTACTGGACGCTCTGAGTCCAGTACTGGCAGCTCTTGAGTAGATGATGGCTCACCAGCCACTGTCTTTCAGGGAAGAGGTCCGAAAGGCAGCGATTCTTCAATGGAATGCCCGGGGTTCTGAGATCACGCATCGCCTATTTCCGCCGGTTCGTGTACACCAATATGTTCCCTATCATTGTCATCTGCGAGCCGAATTTGCCGAACGCAATCAGACTCTCTGGTTATGAATCATTCATGTCCTCCACAACTGCTGACAACAGCAAAGTTCTGATGTTTATTCGCCGCGACCTCACCTACATTCAGCACCGGTGTCACCTCATGACGACAATCAATACATATGTTTAACAGTGAAGAAGAGAATTACCATCACGGATGTTGGCGCCTACCTATCTCCGTCAAGCCAATTTGACCATAAAAGACTACAAGGTATCCTGTCATCATCTCCTCACCCGTGCGTTATAATCGGCTACTTCAATGCTCATCATACCCTCTGGGGAAGCTCGAAGACCAATGTCAAAGGCAGAAAGTTAGTGTCCTTCGCCTCCGACAATGAACTTTTCTTGCTAAATGACGGCAGTCCAACGTTTCTGCGTGGTTCAAAGTATAGCAGCTGTCTTGACTTGGCTTTTGTCTCACGAGGCCTCGTCAGGCGTGCTGAGTGGTTCCCGGACATAGAAACACATGGGAGTGACCACATTCCCACATATGTGAAAATTGAAGGATTGTCCCCTTCTAAGGTACGCGACAGTGTTCAAAGAGTGGACTGGACGAAATTTGAGTCTCGCATAGAAGAGCAATGTCAAGCAAATAGACCCCTTGGACTTAGAGGAGATAATCAAGAGCACGATACACGATGCTACATGTACTCTCGCATGCTCTTCCAAAGTAACGGAATTTGACATCAAGTTAGAACGACTTCGAGCAATCCGACGGCGTGCTGAACGAAGATACCGACGCACGGAAGCAATGGAAGACTTACGGATCGCTCGACGTCTACAGAAGAAGATTCAGCGCCGGATAGATAAACTCGAATCACAACGTTGGACTGCTTTCTGTGAGTCGCTTGACCCTCGTAAACCTCTATCGCAATTGTGGAGGACGGTACGAGGACTGCGCACAAAACCCACTCAGCGGTACCCATTCAAGGCTCTCGCCCTTTCACAACAGAGACCAGATATTGACGTGGCAGAAGACTTTTGTGCCAGATTATCTGGGCAACTCACAGTACCAAACAGCATCTTACCCTCGAGCAGCTGTCCACAACCACTGGATTGCCGCATGGATTTGTGTGGACTAGCTTTGTGTGGACGCGCATCGGCACCAGGGCCCGACAGAATTTCCCTATAGAGCCCTGTGTCACCTGGGTGAACGCGCGAGGATCTTTCTCCTGGAGTTGTACAACAAATCTTGGCAAGATGGCACGCTCCCGACAAGCTGGAAGACTAGTCGCCTGGTTCCACTACTGAAGCCAGGCAAGTCACCGTTGGAGCTCTCATCCTACCGCCCGATCGCATTGGCCAGTTGTGTAGGCAAAGTTATGGAGAGGATGATCCTGGGACGCCTGGAGTGGTACTTGGAGTGCAACAACACCTACCCAGATGCCATGGCAGGATTTCGACGTGGTCGATCATCGATTGATAACGTCGTCGACCTGGTCACCTACGTACAACACGAGAAAAAGCCGTAAGCGTCTCTGCGCGTCTGTGTTCCTAGACGTCAAAGGGGCGTACGACAACGTTACGCATGAAGCAATCCTCACCGCTCTCGAAGAGGTAGGAGTAGGTGGTCGGATGTATCGGTGGATACGGAGTTATCTGTCAATGCGATCCTTCTTTGTGAGCACCGAAGACGGTCAAACCTCTCCACATTACAGCTACCGTGGCGTCCCCCAGGGTGGCGTACTGAGCCCTGTGCTCTTCAATCTTACGCTAATTGCCCTCATTGAGCATCTGCCAAGCACAGTTAGGCTCTCAATGTACGCGGATGACATCTGTGTTTGGACGTCCGCCGTAACACGCCTGCAGTTGCGAGCGGGAATTCAAAAAGCTGCCGCTCAAACTGCACGCTACCTCCGTAATCGAGGCTTGGAAATTTCGTCCGAGAAATGCGCCGTCGTGGCTTTTACGCGCAAACCTATGAATAATTACGACGTAATCATCAATGGTCAAACCGTACCGTACGTTCGATCGCACAAGTTTTTGGGCGTCATAATTGACAGGGATCTATCATGGAGCCCCCCACGTCTCGTACATCAAAAAACGCCTGATTGGCATCTGTCATCTACTGAAGTTCTTCGCAGGGAAGACTTGGGGAATGTCACCCAGTGATATGCTACAGCTGTACAGGGTACTTTTTCTCGGCTTCCTGCGGTACAGCTTGCCTGTATTGACCAACGCAAGCAGAACAAGCTTACGAACGTTACAAAGTGTTCCGGCCCAGGCACTGCGGATTTGCCTAGGCTTGCCTCGTAGTGCATCGACGGTGGCTTCTATAGCAATCGCCGGTGACCACCTCATCACGGCACACATTGAAGTTGAAGCACTCAGGACACACATCAGGCATCTCGCTCGGACACCCCGCCACCACCTAGCATCTTTACCAGCAGACAGATCACGAGCGTCTTTTTGCCAAACGGTGACCACGTATCGCGAGTCTTTGCCAACATCCTTCACGCCCGCCGCGAGACCTTCGACTCCTCCGTGGTGCTTGACTCAGCCTAACATTAGGCTAACAATACCTGGCATCCGGAAAAAAGCAGATATGTCGTCACCTGCTCTTAAGCAGCTCGCTCTGCTCCTGTTATACGAGATGTACCAAGGCTGTATACACGTATACACCGACGGCTCCGTTTTGCAGAACAGCTCAACGGCATCTGTTGTGATACCAATAAAAGCCACAACAATCAAAGTCAAGACCTCCCACCTTACGACATCGACGGCAGCGGAGCTCACGGCGCTTCGTGCCGCATTACAATTCATTAGGGATGAACGGGCACAAAAATGGACTATTTTCAGTGATTCCAAGGCGGCACTGCAATCCCTTCTGGCACCTTTACGCCGCGGCCCGCACGAACAACTGGTGTTCGAAATTGCAGAAGAGACACACCATCTAACTGAGAAAGGACATGACCTTGCCTTTCAATGGCTTCCAAGTCGTTGTGGTATTATCGGCAATGAACGGGCCGATCGAGCTGCCCGTTCTGCCCATGCTGAAAACAATCGGATATCAATTCCACTCTCCAGAACTGACGCTGCACGGAAGCTCCGCATGCTTGCTCGCCGACGCACCACATCACAGTGGAACGAGCCACACTTCAAGCACGCACGATTATATACACTAGACCCAACGATGAGTCTTCAAGTTCCTCCAGGACTTCGCCGAGGTGACGCTACCATACTGTGCAGGTTATGGTTGGGTGTCGCATTTACCAATGCGTACGCGTTCCGCATAGGAATGGCCGACACCGCAGCCTGTGACCATTGCGGCAGTGACGAAACTATACAGCATATTCTGTGCGAATGCCCGCAATACCGTTTGCAGAGACAGTCGTTGTGCAAGGCACTCGATCAACTGGATGACCAGACTCTTTCGGAAGTCAGAATCCTGTGCCACAGACAGGACTCAACGTCGCATAAGAAGGCTGTGAAGGCGCTTCTGCGATTTCTGCGTTCAACCGGTCTCTCCAAACGACTCTAATCAGAACCTCCTACATGTGTGTGTGCATATGTGGGCATCCTTTTTTTTAACTTTTTTTCTCTCTCTGTATCCTCTTTCTGACCCCCCCTTTCCCCGCCCCTGTACAGGGTAGCAAACCGGTTCTTCTACCAGGTTAACCTCCCTGTCTTTTTCCTTTATCTATTTCTCTCTCTCTCAGTGTCACCTCTGTACCATGTGCTACACAGGTTAGCTGTTCATCCAGCTTCACAGAGTGCAATGACTCTTCGGGGACCTCAGTGATCAACAACAGGGCTGCTCTTTTGAGCTCCACGGGTCCGTTATCTGCACAGGTTGTATGGGCGGCGATATTACCTTCACAGACATAATAGCCATTCAGGTAACGTGGTGCGTGCCACAAAAGCAACGCTTATGTCGTCCATTGTTGGATCCTCGTTTGTACCGCGCTGGGCGTTTATTTAAGAATTAGAGTACACCAACTTACCCAACTTGCCGTGTTAATTCTTCTAACCAGTCCCCTACAGCGGGTTTTGTCCAGCTTACGAAATGCCAGTTGTGCTACGAAAGAATAATTGCGGCAGCACACTTTCTCTGAGTGAATGGCTTTTAAAGAATGCTGCTCGTTCCATTTTCCGCTCGGAAAAGCATGCGCCTGGTTCTGATCATCTCAGCGTACTGCTGGGGCGATATGGTGGTGCAATTACCGGGACCACTCGGCTGGCCCAGCCGATAATTGGGCGGCCGCTGGCAAATTGCCATCCGGGAAAACAAATGGCCGGGTCAGAGCACACGCACGGAATACGACGTGCATTCTGGCTGTACAGGGTCTCGACAGAATGCCAGATGTTTCTTTGCTGAGTCAATTGGTAGTTGCGTCACGAGAGCATAATGAATTGGCAGAGAGAAGTCGTACCCACATCGAAAGTGGGTCACCAGAGCACAGATGAAAAAGCGTTCCCTTCGAGGCAGGTTCCTTTAGTTGCTCACTCCCGCGAGTCTTGTTAAGTTGAATACGAACAAATGTTTCTTCCCTGTAGACTTTCCCCCAGTTTAACACTTCAGTCAGTCTCCGTGAAACCGAAGCTTGTTTTACCGTTCCTTTCTCTCCCTAGAATGTCAGGCGGTTTCAGTAACTCTCTTGAGAAATACAAAAACGCACTGAATATCGTTCGTACTATAACCTTTCGAAAATGCACTTTCGCGTAAGCACTAACCTTCTTATTTAGTTACCATAAAAAATCAAACACAATTTTACCGTCTTAAGAAGTTATTTTTGCGCGCCCGCGGGGAACCAGGTGGCACACGCTGCGGCTAGAGATCATGTACGTCGAACCATCTCTTATTCACAGAGAACATGCGCCGACTGCTGTCACCAATAGGATGAACGCATACCGAAGAAGTACACGGAAATTTTGGCGCATTATAGGATGCAGAGGAAGTGGTGTCCACCGGTACACAAGAATCTGAGTAGGGAAGAAGCGGTGGCCTGGAGTTGACTCCAGGCTGAAATCCACCCGCATGGGGCGCTGATACACGCAGTGCGTCCCAGGACTTTTGCGAGGGACTACAAGTTTTGTCTATCGGACATGCGCAACACCCTGCGACACATGGTGCTGGATTTGCAGGAACAACTCGAACGTACTACCGTCATCAACCCCAGTGAAAACAAGGAGAGAGGAGCGGAACCAAAGGAAGAATTAAAATATCAAATGGTAACACTAAACAGTGCTCAGGCGGCAACAGCAAGACATGCCTACCTCAACTGAGGAAGTCAACCACGTTATAGCGCTCAAGTACAAGGAGCCTGGTCAAACATTAAAGTTCATTTTTCTCTCTCTGTGTGTCTCTCAGGTCCAGGAAGAATGGCGTCGCCGTTGAAATAAGTTAGGGGATTCTAGCAGAAACAAGTAGTGCCTCTTTATCCTGCAAGCCTGTTTCAGCATCATTTTGCACATGCGTATATTTAAGTTAATGTATTTTCACATACAACATCCCTTTTTTTTCTGCAAAAGCCATGTCAGTAGTTACGCTTTTTGTTGATAACAATGCCAGTTTTCTGATCCTACAGCACTGCTACAGGGATGTGATATTTGGGATGGACTTCCGAAGTCAACACCGCGCCGCCATGGATCTGAGGTCTCTGTCCATAACACTAACCTCAGAAAAAGCGCTGCCGTCCTACACCACAACTGGAAACCATGCATTGAATGTAATAGAAGAGCAGGTCACCGTCCCGCCTCTGTCGCGCGTCATTTCTGTCGGCACCAAAAAAATGCCCCCCACCTCCCCGAAGGGAAATCGTGAGGAAATGCGAATGCTTTCGCGCGCGCTTCACTCCATTTATATATGGTGGTTGTTTGTTGTGGTTCGAAGAAGGAAAAAGGCGCCTAATTTCTGCAGCCCGGTCGGGGAGCACGGCGAAGCGCCTGTTTTTTTTTGCTTTTGTGTTTTTTTTTTCTTCTTTTTTTTTTATTTATTTTTTATTTTTTTTTGTTCTTTTTTTCCTTTTTTTTCTATTTTTTTTATTTTTTTTCATATATAGCTCCGCCGAGCTCCCGCGATGCGAGCGCCCTCACGCACTTGAAATGCATTCGCATTTAAAACTGGGTATGCGTAAAGCACGCAGCGATGGAGCGGTGTTTCCTACTGGAACATGCCAATCGCTGCTAATGTGCAATGAGAGACAGAAGACTCCGACTGGACACAGAGACTCGCAGTCCGCTTTTAGTTAACGCGCACGCTGCGAATTTTTATTGTTCAACAACGCACAGGAGAAATCTCCCACCGGCACCACCTTGGAGGTCGAGATCCATTGCCATATATACGGGGTGGCCAGTGAACGGTTGTGCAGCGCGAGCAGTCGGTTTTTTCAACCAAGAAACTCGCTAGCAGACGCTGCCTGTGTCGGCGTCGCGACGCGAGAGAGGGGGGAGCGTAGGAGAGGAGAGAGAGGGGGGGACGCGCATGCGCAGTGGGAGTGTGGACGCTGCGGGCAGAGATGCCTAGAGAAGAGAGGGGGGAGCGTAGGAGAGGAGAGAGAGGTGGGGCGCGCATGCGTAGTGAGGGTGTGGTTGCCGCGGGGAGGGATGCCTAGAGGAGAGAGAGGGAGAGAGGAGGTATTTTTATTTTTATTTTTTTAAAGGGTTTGCGCATGCGCAGTAAGGGTGGTCACGCCGCCCACCACCACCACCGGATTAAGCTTCGCCATAAGATGCTTCACATCTAACACCTGCCGGCGCTTACCTCCTCAACCTATCCTCCTCCTCCGCGGACAACGCTGGACAACGCTGGACAACGCCGGATGCCTGACATAGCCCGACTATGAAATGCATTCGCATTTAAAAACCCGCAGACATTGAAGGCGTCGTCGAGGGCGATCAGCATCTGCTTGTGATCCGTCCGATTTGTGTCGCAAAAGGCGTCGCCGAGTTGCGTGATGGCAAAGCAAAGGTACGGCTGACAAACTTCAGCCACGAATATAGACACGTCAACATTGGTACGACGGTCGCCTACATCGAGAAACTCGTTGACACTAGCAGTGTTTTCGCCCTCTCTGATGCTACCGAACCTGCTCCGACGAATCGAGGTCCCGAAACAGATTTCGACGTCAACCCGAGCCTTCCGAAGGTCAACCAAGACCAGCTCAAAACTCTGCTCCTACAATTCAAGGACTGCTTATCGTCGTCGTCCAGAATTCGACAGACCCCAGTCGTGAAACCTCGTCTCATAACAGAAGAAAGTGCCCGACCAATCCGTCAGAGCCCGTATCGAGTTTCGACGCGAGCACGCGAAGCCGTATGAAACAAGTCGACGAAATGATACGCGACTACATAATCCAGCCGTCAAAGAATCCCTGGGCGTCTCCCTTGGTGTTAGTGAAGGTGGACGGAATCCTACATTCCTGCGTCGACTATTGTCGCCTGAACAAGATCACGAAGAAGGACGTGTATCCCCTCCCAAGAAGAGGCGACGTCCTGGATCGACTGCACAACGCGAAGTGCTTTTCGTCGACCGACCTCAAGACCGGCTACTGGCAAGTCGAAGTCGACGAGAGAGATCGACAAATGACTGCATTTATAACACCAGACGGCCGGGTCCAGTTCTTGGTCATGCCCTTTGGTCTTTGCTAGGAATCTGCGACTTTCCAATGCGTTATGGATACCGCGCTGGCTGGCCTGATGTGGCAGACGTGCCCCATGTACTTGGACGACGTCGTTGTGTTTGCCTCAAATTTGGACGAACACATGCGGCACCTTGAAGCTGTATTTAAGAAAATCAAGACCTCCGGACTCAACCTCAAGTAAGAAAAGTGCCGCTTTGCGTACGAGAAGGATTTGTTCTTGGGTCACGCCATTAGCTAATCTGGAGTTCGCCCAGACCCGTGCAAATCAGCTGCCATCGCTGCCTTCCCGCCACACACCGAAAAAAAGGCCGTACGCCGATTTCTCGGCTTGTGCGCCCATAGCAGACACTTCTTCAAGCAATTTTCACGGATTGCCGAACCACTTACTCACCTCACAAAGATCAACATGGAATTCAAGCGGGAAATGGCGCAAGTCGAGGCATTTCAATAATTGAAACGACGCCTGCAGACGCCTCCGATACTTGTACATATCGCCGAATACGCCGATACAGAAATTCACATGCTAGCAGCGCAGGATTCGGCTCTGTCCTTGTGCAGCTGACTGATATACTAGAAAGGGTTATCAATTGTGCTAGCCGGTCGCTATCCAAATCGAAACCCAGCTACTCTACAACAGGAGAGGAGTGCCTTGCGATCATTTGCGCTACATCCAAGTTTTGCCCCTAACACTACTGCAGGTCCTTCAAAGTTTTCAGCGACGACCACACCTTCTGTTGAGAAGCCAACTTGAAGGACCCGTCAGGTAGCCTCGCACGGCAGAGCCTTAGACTTCAAGAATTCGACGTTACCATCGTTTACAAGTCCAGGCGAAAGCACTGTGACGCCGACTGCCTGTCTCGTGCCCTCGTCGACCCACCACCACAGGACGACCAGGATGATGACTGCTTTTTTGGAAACATAAGTGCCGACCCAGCCGACTGCTCCAACAAATCGGTATGGACTTACAGGGCCGTCCCCGACGTCGAGTGTCGGAAACAAGTGGATCGTCGTAGCTACCGACTACCTCACCCGCTACGCCGAAACAAAGGTCCTGCCCAAAGGTAGTGCCGCCGAGGTAGCCAAGTTCTTCTTTGAGAACATCGTCCTTCGACATGACGCCCCAGAGGTTCTCATCACCGACAGAGGTACGGAGTTTACTGCTGACCTCACTCAGGCGATATTGGGATACAGCCAGACAAGCCACCGCCGGACCACCGCGTACCACCCACAGATCAATGGCCTGACCGAGCGTCTAAATAAGATCATCGCCGGCATGCTGGCTATGTACGTCGACGTGGATCACAAGATGTGGGCCGCCATCCTTCCGTACTTGACCTTCGCATGCAACACGGTTTTGCAACAAACTACGCAGATGACACCCTGGAAGTTTGTCTGCGGAAGGATACCGGCAACGACGCTCGACGCCATGCTACCCAATTTCACCGACGAAGAAAACCTCGACGGCACCGTCTACCTTCAGCGCGCCGAAGATGCCAGACAACTTGCCCGTCTGCGCATAAAGAACTAGCAAAAGACCGACAGCCGTTATTACAACCGTTGACGACGCCACGTAGAATATTAGCCCGGTGACCATGTTTGGGCTTGGACGCCGATAGGCTGACATGGACTAAGTGAAAAACTTTTTTCTGAGATACTACTTGAGGGCATACAAGGTGCTTCAACCTGTCGCCGCCCTCGACTATGAGGTTATCCCGGAAGGCATTACAAACTCTCAGCGGTGCAGTGCACGACCTGAAATTGTTCGTTTCATGCGCCTGAAGCCATTCTATGAGCGTTAAGAAAAATCTACTTTTTGCTCGCTTTATTACTGTTGTTTCGTAATAAATCCATGTTTTCTATTCTATGTTCTGTTTTAAGCACCGGGGTGATGTTTTTTTTTTTTTTTTCAGAGGGGGCATTGCCACGCGTGTTATTCTAGTGTAATCGGATTTCACTCTCAAAGACTGTTTGCAAACCTCGGCACACACCGCGCCGCAATGGTTCCGAATCTTCGCAATTGTTTAAGATCATTCCGTTAAGATTGCGTGCACGACGCGAATAGTATAGAGCATGGGTTCTCAAAATGGGTTCCGCGTAATCCAGCGGTTCCGCGAAGGACATCTTAGGGTTCCACGGGCCGCCAGAACGAATGAAACCCACGCCCGTTTTTCCTACGTTATCCACTGATGTTGATTACGGAGGAATCAACTGATTTAATGCAAGATTCAATGCAAGAAAACTTGCCTTGCATCTTGCATTAAATGAAGCCATCGCACACCTCATCTGCGACTTGGGTATCTGCGGGTAGCGAGAAACCCACGTGGTAGCAGCGCAAAAGACTTGACGTCTAGCGCGCGTCATGAAGATTTCACGATTTGCGGATCCGTGTTGGTAGAACGCGCGCCGCACTGGCAATTCCTGTTCGTCAGCGTTCAAATTAGTTCTAGCGACATGTACGGGCCCCTCGGCGCTAATCTCTTGGTTCATGGCGCGTCGGTGATCACATGGCACAGTTTTCATGCACGATGATCTGCCGCTGCTTTATGTCGTTATTGTAGCAAAATGCCCATAGAGCGCTCTGCTACGCGTAAGGGGCGTCGCTTCGTGCCGGCTGTGGGCTACACGACCATTTAGGCTTATATCTTTATGTGACCGGACGGGCGCAGAAAGCTATAAGCCTAAATGCGGGTGTTTCGCTGTGCTACTGGCATGTCTCCTTTCCTGTTTTGCAGTAAATAAAACAAGCCTCTGTACGTCCGGCGCTTGGTTTGCTTGAACACATTGCTTACACTGCGTGGTGCCTCAAGCATGCTGTGTGAAGTCGGCGGGAGCTTTAAGCGACTAGCGGAGGAGCGCGGAGGGGAATCGCAACTCTATTTATTTTCGGGAATTCTATGTCAACGGCGATGGCCTACGATATTAATGAAAAGAGAACAGGCCAGTGCATGCACTGTTAATACTGAGGCGGCGCGCATATCGCCTAAACGCCCCCCCCCCCCCCTTTTCCATCGATTGTGTTCATGCTCTAGAGCAGGGGTCTCAAACACGCGGTCGCTTGCGGCCCGCGGCCCGCCCATGGCTGTCTTCACCCCATATTCTACAAAATTTTCTTGATAAGCATATTCGTGAGATTCTCAGGCATGACACGGTCCAAAGCATTGTTTTCCTGAGACACTTCATGTGCTCACCATGTGTTCAAACATAGCCGGAAAACAAAAACTATATTTCAAAATGAGCATCTACATTGTAGTCATTTTGGCGATCGGTATCGACATGTTGGAATCCTGGCGCCAGATCTTCTTGAGAAATGACCCTTTATATGAGATATGGGAAAGGTTTTTTTTCAATTGACAACGTTGGCTGGCCATTTGTACAATCTACTTCTGGAACACCCCCCCCCCCCGCCGGCCCTGGTTTTACTTTCGTCCCGGCCATTGCGGGTCTGAAGTGCGTGACTGCGGCCCGCGGGCCGAGATGAGTTTGAGACCCCTGCTCTAGAGAAAGGTAGACCTTCTGCGGCACTCTGGACAACCGTTAGGGTTCCCCAAGTCCAGCAAGTTCGAAAACCCCTGGTCCAGAGCTTAGGCGGCCACCAGCGATAACGCTGAAATTTTGAAAGCACTTACATAAATGCCGGCGCGCTTTACCGTTTGTCAATTTATTGACAGCCGACACTGTTTTCGCCGTTATCAGTGTACAGTGTGCATGGCTTGTAGTTTGACTTTCCGTCTGGGGCACAGGTCAGACGAAATTAAAGTTTCGTCTTAAATTCCCCGACTGCTGCCTTCTTCGTTGTCACGACCACGTGAAAGCATAAAACTACAACTATCTCGGATTTTGCGTCCGAAAATCATGATATGGTATTGTGGCAGGCCGCACTGAAGGGCCCTTGAAATTTCTATCATCTGGTCTTATTTGACATGCTCTAACATCGCAGAGTACACGGGCGTCAAGCATTTCGCATCCATCAAAATGTGACCGCCGCAGCCTGGATCGAACCCACGACCTTCTCGTCGTATACACTCTAAAAAGTTTTCCGGAGTAACTGCACAGTTAATCCGAAAATGGCCTTTTCCCCCCCAAGGGGCATACTGTGTGCAAGGGTATGCACACGGCACGGCAAGAAGGGCGCTTTGCTCCCTTGGGGAGAAAGCGCCCTTCTTACTGGGCCATGTGCAAAAGAAAAAGAAAAAAAGGGGGGGGGGGGGGCGCTTTTCTTCCAAGGTAGCAAAGCGCCCCTTTTTTTGGAGTAACTACAGAAATGTTCGCGCCATGTGTAAACGACCCATCGGTGCCTATTTAAACCCGTTTCCTTCCAGGCGGTGCCATCGCGTGGTGTGGTGTAGTGGTTGTGTACGCGCATGCTGACTCAGCGGTCGTGAGTTGGAATCCGGTTTGTTTGAAGTAGATTGACTGAAATTTATTTCTGAATGTGATACTTGTACATCCATTGTACATATAATCAAAACGCCCGCTCAAACTTCAAAATGCTGGTCAAGTCAACCAAGAGCCGATTTTTCTTTTGCGCAAAAAAGTAACTGTTGCTTCTTGAGGAGTAACCGCAAGCGATGGAGTAACGGTTCTTCCCGTCGCAGTTACCCCCAATTTGGAAAAATGGGTGTGGCAGGTCACTTACTCCTCGAAAGGAGTAACCTCGACAACCCTTTTCCTTCTTTACTTTTTAGTGTATGAAACCGGATAAAAGCGTCAGCGCTTTTCGTTCAGTAAAACAGACTGGTGGGCTAGTTGGTACATCATATCGAAGACTTAGCGCACGAAACACGAGGACGCAAGGTAGGGACGAGGACACAGCGCTGTGTCCTCGTCCCTACCTTGCCATCCTCTGTTTTCGTGCGGTAAGTCTTCGATAACTTTTCGTTCGTATGCGCAGTTCACCATTGGTACACCGCCTTCAATAATAACGTGACTTACATAATGATTGGATCTCGCCTGCTCTTACATACGAACCGTTCCTACGCTTTTACACCCAAATAAAAAAGTACTTCAAGGGTAACAGGTCTTGTGGAACAACAAACCTTTTTTTCTTCCTGTGAGAAATGTCGCAGCACTCGCTCAAGCAGCAGTAAACCTAGCACAGTGCTCCATCGTAAAACTCAATACAAGTGTCTCTGAAAGGAATCTAGGGCCCAGAAAAACAGAAAAAGAAAGAAACTAGATCGTGTAGTGGCGGGTGTACTGATACAGCTGCCGTGGAAGGCCGGATGAAAGGTAGAAACACTATGAATGACTTTTTCCGGAATCGAAAACCCCACGGACTGCGTTCCAGAGGCTTCAATTTTCGCTGGGAGGCGTTCTCGGCGAAATATAAATGGACGTACGTGCCCCGCGAGACGCTCTCTGGCATCGATAGAGTCGTGTCGTACGTTCCCCGTCTCTGTCCGTTCCTCAGAAAGGAGAACCACACAGACGCCGCAGTGGATTTTCCTGTAGCGGTTTTTTATTTTCTTTCTTTTTTTTTTTTAATTTGAGACAGACAACGCGCATCAAACGATCCTGCACAAGAGACACGACCGGTTTTGAAGATACTTGCGTGTCGAAAGTTCCGAAACCATCCGTAGATGGGGTCGTAAAACAGCGCGAGGAACACGCGGCGTCATGGCGAATTTTTGAGTGTTCTGCTTGTACGTGTGTTTTTGCTACGCAAGAGCTTCTGCGCTGTTGACGTTTTCCTGTTTTTCAGAAGAAGCGCAGAAAGATGCCGAGGCAAGGCGGGGCTTTTAGCTTCCTGGTTTGAACGAGGAACAACTCGCACAGCTTTCGACCTGACATACCACTCCCCTATGTTTCAGCAGAGAATTCAGTTCGTAGACTTTATTAATATCCACGCGCGTCAGTGCAGAGCACGACACACCTTATCTGCCAGACATCACATTTTAGTTGTCTTTCTCTTTTTTTTACTGCAGGGTATTGCCAAACGAGCTCGGCCTTTACGACCCCTTTTCGGCGTATATACAATCGTAGACAATCATTGTGTTCCGTCAGCGATCCGATTTTCTCTGTTTCGGCCTGGCGAGGTGCTCGAAAACTAGATAGTTTTTTCCGCTCCTACAAACGGTGCAAATGACCTCGCCCCACGGAGATGAGAATGGTGAATTTAGTTTTGCTGTCGCATATATTAGCTTTTAGGAAATTCTAGGTTACGTAAAGGCGTAGAAAAAATGACGAGAACCGAAACGGATCGCTTATATAGCTTTGTCTATTTTGTGTATGTCTGTTTGGGCTAGAGCTCTGTATCTTCTACCCTTCTGTTATTTCTTTTTGTCATGACAATGTGCGCTTGTGCCCTGCAGGAAAATAATTGCGCGACACTTGAAAGGGACACCACAAAGAAGACACATTTGTTTGTGTGTCTTCTTTGTGATGCCCCTTTCAAGTGTCGCGCAATTATGTTCCTGCAGCATATAATGGACAAACTAGCCCCTCAAGACGTCCTGATCAACTATATTTTTGCCCTGACAGGCGAATATAAAAACATTATTTTAACGTGCCATATTTAGAATTTTATTAGTAACAGCAAGCCATGCCTCTGTATTGAAAGGTGTCCTAAAAAAAATTCCCCCATCTCCCGCTAAAGGGAACCATGTGTGGATGAAGCAGCGGGGAGATAATTAGCTTGAGCGGGAGGAACGTCGCCGCTCTCATTTCACGGCAGCGGTCCGGGCGCTCATCGCGGCGCTGCACAGGAGAGAAGAATGAGGCGCGCGCGCTCCGTCATTTTCATACCGCGGAACTACCGTGGCACACCCAGCTGAGTATGCAGCGGTCACACCACCTGTCGTGCGCGCCGCTTCGTAGAGGATTCCTAGAGGAGAGGACTGTAGGAGAGGAGAGAGATGGGGAGGGGCGTACATGCGCTGTGGGGGGTGTGGGACGCGGGAGCCGCTCCTAGAGTAGAGGATTCCTAGAGGAGAGAGGGGGAGAGGACGCGCATGCGCTGTGGGACGCGGGCGCCGCTTCGTAGAGTAGAGGAAGGGGAGGGGACGCGCATGCGCTGTGGGGGGTGTGGGACGCGGGGGGCCGCTCCGTAGAGTAGAGAATTCCTAGAGCACAGAAAGGGGGGTGAGCGTAGGAGAGAGAGGGGGGAGGGGACGCGCATGCGCTGTGGTGGTGTGGGACGCGGGACGGACTAAGCCCCCTCCAAACACATGCAAGCAAGATCAAGGTATGGGGTCAACCTGGGCGGCATACACCACCTGCATAGCCATTGCTAAGCAGCCTCTCTGTGCTCTCGGCCATGACTCTGATGACTGTAGTAGTGGTTGACGGCCTTCCTATTACTACAGTGTTCTGGTTCGCATAATGGGTGCTTCCCTACTTCATGAAAGTGGCGGGACGGGGGACGGACAGAGCCCCGAGCATAAGATGCTTCGCATCTAAAACCACTCTCTCGCTGTATCATTGTCAAATATATTTCGCTAATTGCTCCACACGCCATCCCCCCTCCCACATCCGCCCCCGCCTGCGTCACACATGCTGAAACATGTAATGGTCTAAGCAGTTGCGCGTTGAAAGGCACAAAACAGAATAACGTTTTAGGGGCGAAGCTCCTTAGGGCATAGGCTAGTCCGGCGTCGTCCTGCGTCGTTGTCATCGTCGCAGCCACCCCTGTGCGATGACGATGACGCTGCCATCACAGCACAGAACTGTGCCGCATAGTGGGTACATGGAATGTACCCACTATGCGTCATAACGATGACGATGATGACGACGATGACGCTGATGAAGATGACGATCACGATGCCATACAACACACCGCATCGCGATATGGTCTCACCTGCATATCGTTTGGCCACATGCAACCAACCACCATCCGAGGAACCGGCATCGATTTCGTCTTTGCAAACTTTCCACAACGACCCATCCAGGAACCGCTCTCCCTCCATTTCACCGACCATAAAGCCGTTATAATGAAGGGGGAACGGAAGCCACGGCTTATGTAAACGGCAACCGCGACCAACGAAGAAACGGAAACAAAACGGATAATCACAGCTCACGAATAAAATATCAATTTCTTGTATATATACACACAGTGTTTGTCACGTCTTTGTTGATGTACTGGGCGAATTTCATGGAAGATTCATGGTTTACCGATGAACCTCCGGAGCTTCGCCCACTCATCATCATTCACTCCGTGAATATGCTGTGTTTGTTTTCATTATTAGTATCTCACTCTTTCACGATACCAAAAAAAAAAAAAACACCACGCTTCCTTCGAGAAGAAGCTTAGTAAGCGAGAAGACGCAGAAAAAGAAAATGCTGGTGCGGTGCCATGCCACCTTGAAGTTCTCGCATGATATTAGTAGTAACTTCATAGGGTTTCGATGGCGCCTACTAGGGTCTACATAGCTCCTAACTGCTAAAAATGAAATGCATAGCCTTCTGAGGGAGGGAGAGAATTAACAAAACAATTTTCAGGAAACCTCGTCGAGCCAATGTTGCCAAAATACGGCAAATACATTTTGAAATCCGTGTCCTAAGGCGCGGAGATTTCAACGCGACACTTAAAAATGAAACTCTGGCCTTGATAACTTTTCCTAAGGTAATAAACTTATGATGGCGAAATTAACATACGCTACTAAGGCTATTAACGTCCGCTACTGAAACTAACATGATTCAAGTTTCAAAGTAAAATTTGTCAGTTCAATCAACTTCATTTTTTCACTTTAATGTCACTTTAAGCATACTGAAAAAACAAACCAACGTCAAGCTCATTAAATGACCTATGTAGACTTCAGTGGCAAACTGTGGTGTCCATATGCACTCTCGGGTGAAACGTCAGTCTTCGTGCTCTGAATGTTTTACTTCTTTAACGGCGAAAGCTGTTATCAGATCACAACGGCAGTGGCCGGGGGGTAGTTGTCCGCCGCGGCCGCCACCAGTGTCCGTTACCAGTATCGTGGAAAATAAGAAAAAAATCACAGCATATCCACGGGGTGAATGATGATGAGTGGGGCGAAGCTCCGGAGGGAATCATCGGTAAACCGTGAAACTCGTTCGTGAAATTCCCCCTGTACATCACATAAAGAGTGTGAAACACCGTGTATATATTAAAACTTTTATTGTACTGTTGGTTTACTTGGTCCCTTCATTATCACCGCTTTGTGATCAGTGAAATGCAGGGAAAGTGGTGATGTCACATATGGCACGGTAGTGGGGCCGTATGTGACATCACCACATATGACCTACCTACGGTGGCTACCTACTGCTACTACATACTACAGAGGAGGGAGAGACCCACACCCTAAGGAGCTTCGCCCCTAAAATATGAAACGATAAAACAATTTCTAGAAACGTTGGCCACTCTTACTGACTATCATCAACAAAGCATCAGCATTCCTAAGAGAGGGTGAATTTCCCTTAACCTTGCTTTCCAAGATAAAGCGATCGCGTCAACCTGGGCGACAGATCTCACCGGTGGTGCGCGTATTTTTTTCTTCCACCCACAACTTACCTAGCCAATGGTAAGCAGGCACTCTGTGCTCTCGGCCATGGTTTTGGTGACAGTGACGGCGTTTGGGCTAGTACATATATTATAGCGAAAGCTGCGATGAGATCACAACAAGAGCCGGTTTTGGCGCCATAGTTGCCCGCTACCGCCACCGGTGCCCGTAACCGCTCTCGCGCGAAGAAAAATTGAAATGGGAAAACAATTGCTAGAAACGAACAGGATTTGGAACCACAGCCACGATGGCGTTTTAAACTTTTTCGCAAAACCTCCCTCTACAAGTGTCATGTCGGCCAAGCAGTCGTGTTAACATATGTAATATTGCGTCGTAGTAGATTAAAATACCAACCAGGCGTCATAAGATGCCAATTGAGCAACGAGTAGATCATTGATTGCATCCAAGACATTACAAAAGGCTCAGCCATAATTCTTCTTCGCCATCAGTCACAACACGAGGTGTACATATTGATGAATAAAGGTATAGTACATGCTTGCCTACTTCGTGAAAGTTGCAATGCTTTTTGGCGAGGTGGATACCTTGCATGTGTAGTTGCACTAGTTGCCCCAAGAGAGCCTACAATGGGCTCTAGAAAGGCTGGTCTTCCAGCTTTCGCTGTGACTGTGCTGCGTGTTCCGCGCAGGCCTGGCGATTTTTTTATGCCTCCCATCCCTTCCCTCAGCGCAGGGTAGCAAACTGGCCGTGGCTCTGGTTGACCTCATCACCATTCCTTTTCGTCTTTTTCACTCTATCCAGCAGAATCTTAACTCATTTGCACGCTGGCAGCCTTCAACGTCATTCTCGTTGTTCCTTGATTACCTGCGTAAAACACGTTCGGCATGCTCCTCACACGGCCACCGCGCACATGGCTTGCGTGTCGTGATTTACCTATAGAGCACGTTTGGTTGTCGATGAGTGCGAGGATATTGAGGCGTGAGCACCCTTCTTTTGATTCTTGCGATGTTTCAGTGCAAGCTCTACGCAGTGACCCCGATCCGCACAACGCAAAGCTCATAACCTAAAAAAAAAATTCACAGCATACCCCCGAAGTGAGTGATGGTGAGTGGGCGAAGCTCGGAGGGATCATTCGGGTAACCGTGAATCCCCCCGTACATTTCCCACTTGATCATGCAAAGACGTGACAACATGTGTCACGTCTTTGCATGATCCTGGGTGTTCGATCGTGAGCTGGGCACGAGCGTCGCCGACTTGTGTTCCGGGCGCTCCCAGCCTCAGCGACAACGCCAGCTCGCGTTCCACGACAAAGGAAGACGATGCCACCTACTCAGACGCCGAAGTCCGCACCAGTGCTCGACGCAGCGCCTCGCCTCCGCATGCATCGCCACAGAACGGTGTTGTGAGTTGTGAAAGCCACGCGTCCTTGGCTATGGGTTGTGCCGCCGTGAGTACCGGAGCCGCCGCATGCTCCGCAGATACCGGCTGCCCTGGTTTTTCATGCGACTCACATGAGAGCACTGTGGAGCTGACTACCTCCTCTCTGGTGAAGTGCACCTCACCGTTGATCACGATGGAGTCCACTTCCGCTGCTCGACTCCGAGTACCGCGTCGGCCCGACGATCCCAATTATAACAGCGCCATCTATCCTCTTTAATCATCAACTGTACGAAAACCACTAACGCCATCTAGTGATATTATTTCCAAGGACATATACACGCAGCGCCATCTAGTGAGCAATTCTTAAAACTAACTAGAAATTGCTACTACAACATACTATTACAGAGGAGGGAACGACCCACACCCTAAGGAGCTTCGCCCCTAAAAAAGCTTATTCGGTAACTACAAGAAGGGCGTCTAATTGCTAAGGGAAACAAGTAGCGCCTTCCGTGATCGAGAGGGCGCCAGGGATACAACGCGCGTGAAACGACCGCAGTTACGGGTGGCAGTCACACCGGGCGGAGCCATCGAAACGGAGTGCAGACCGCACCCTGGCTGCACTACTATGGAGCGTGAGCCCGTAGCTATGGGCCCTGTCTTCGCAAAGTTACGTGCCCAGAGTGCACGGTGGATGGCGGCGAAATTAGTCCCAATGAGTTCTGTTTTCTGTGACGCTGAAAGCGGCAGGACACAGAACTGGGTCGCCAAAAGTGCGCTGAACAAGTGCAAAAGGATTCCTATACCTAACGCGATGGTAAAGCTGGGTCGAACTACCACCTGGCACTCGTTTATCGGTAGCCAGAACTTGCAAAGGCGCAATGATATGAGGTCAATGAGTGAGCGAATTTCTGCAACGCATAAGGGAGCACGACGCACTGTTGTGTGTCGAGGAAAAGGAGAGAGTGAAAGATACGGAAAGAGAGGGGGAAGAGGAAAACAGATCTTTCTATGCGCGTCTCGTTAACACACAAGTGGCTCGTGTGCGTACCGCGGTCCCCTTCTTCTTTTAAGTTCTTTTGAGCAGCAACTGTGAACTTGATTATAAGGGCGCAGTCACGATCGCTGGCACGTGCGCTATCTCAGCAGGCATCAGCAAACAGCTCGTATTCCCTTCTAGGCGCAGTGCTCTCAACGCGAAGAGACTGTGCGAAAACCGCTTCTCTCGATAGAGCGGCCGCATTGTCTTGCATTATCGTTTTGCAGAGTTACGCGAGATGGCATCCAAAATAGTTTGCATCACCCGTTACTTCGTTTAGCATAACAATAACTTGTGATGTTATCCGAAGTAAGCCACTAAGTCAAAACATGCAAGCTCACATGAACGCCCTTACACTGCTGTCTGTGTCTCTCTCTATTCTATTGTCAAGTCGTCGTCAGTTTGAATGAGGAGGCATTCAGACTGCTGAAGGCAAAACCGTTTATTGGGAGAGCTTGTGCCCAGGAAATGAAAAGTCGAAGTACAAGCAATACGCGCTGTACACTGCGAGCAGCGATCACACCTCACGGCCGTCGCTAATTTACTTGTCTGCGACATCGTTACTTGTCTGTGACTTGTCTGCGACATCAGCGATTCGCTTATGACATTGCATTGATGAATAATTCGGGGGACGAATTACAACTCACGATTACTGAACTGGAGACAGAAAGCAGAAGGTTAGGTCTGAAAATTAATATCCATAAAACTAAAGTAACGTGCAACAGTCGCGGCAGAGAACAGCGCTTTGCGATAGGTGGCGAGACACTGGAAGTTGTAAAGAAATACGTCTACTTAGGACAGGCAGTAACCGCGGAGGCGAACCATGAGAGTGAAATAATTAGAATAATAAGGATGGGTTGTAGCACATTCGGCAAGCATTCTCAAATCATGAATGGTAGTCTGCCATTATCCCTCCAGAGGAAGGTATATAACAGCTGCACCTCACCGGTACTTACCTACGGGGCAGAAACCTGGAGGCTTACAAAGAGGGTTCAACTTAAATTGCGGACGACGCAGCGAGCGATGGAAAGGAAAATGATAGATATAACCTTAAGAGCCAGGAAGAGAGCACAGTGGGTCAGGGAACAAACGGGGGTTTAGGATATCATAGTTGAAATCAAGAAGAAATGGACATCGGCCGGGCACGTTGCGTGTAGGCAGGATAACCGCTGGTCATTAAGGGTAAGTGACTGGATTCCAAGAGAAGGCAAACGCGTGAGGGGGAGAAAGAACATTGGGTGGACAGATGAGATTAAGAAGTTTGCAGGTATAACGTGGTAGCAGAAAGCACAGGACCGGGTTGATTGGTGGAACATGGGAGAGGCCTTTGTCCTGCAGTTGGCGTAGTCAGGCTGATGATGATGATGACAACGTTAAAAGCAGCGCTAAAAGCACGGACACAGAAAAGGAGAACACGTACAGAAGGGTGCCTTGATGGGCGAGTTGGTACGATAACATCATTAAAAGCAGTGCTAAAACACTTTTTTTGGAGGGGGGGGAGTGAGCCCCTATCACAACAAAATTTAAGAATTGAGTACGCGTGACGCTGCATGGTTCCTGGACCGTATTCTAACAGTTGGGTAGCAACACAGATGGCATTCCTGGTTTCCATCCTGTATTATTATTGGCTCATTGCTTTTTTTTCTCGCCGCATCTGCCTACGGGATGATCAAGACTAGGCTTTACGGTTTTCTTCAAATTCAGCACTGGGAGGCACATGAAGACCAACTTTGCACGTAAGTTGCGTATGCAAGGGGACACAAAGTGAGATCCATAACTGTCCCCTTTAACATGCACTGACATCGCGCGGTACACGGGCCACTGCGAATTAGCCCTCCATCGCAATGCGACCGCCGCAGTCGGCATTGAACCCGGGACTTTCTTGTCAGCAGCATAGCACCGTAACCACTGCATCACTGCGGCGAACAACGCAAGCAAGGCAGTCTTCACTGGCTCAATGTTCTTCCCTGGTGTGTCGCAGCAGTGGCGTGCGGCGTTTCATCCGCCAATGGGTCGAATGGACAGACAAGGATGACAACAGCTGCCCTTTTCACTACCGGCAGGCGATAGCGAGGATTGGCTGTTCGTCACATCGGGGAGGAACATTGCACCCGGCATTGTTTCCGGCTTCTTCGTTGCCCATAGCAACGCCCTTCCGGAAGACAGTACAGCCGTATTGTCACAATGGCTTTCCAGTTGCCCTACAAAGCAAAGAAACGGGAAAATAAAAAAAACATCTCTGAGACGCCGAATGTGGCGTCATCATCTCGGCTTTCCATGTCGCGTCATTCGCCGACCTCCTCTTTCGACGTCTGGTCTCCGCGAGAATTAATGACGTGTAACTGCCGCTTACCTTCTTAGTGGCCAATGATCTCGCCTTGTTAGCTGCGTCTATCTTCTACGAGAATCTCCTCCTCAGCCTTGGCTGGCTCATGCCCAGCTTTCCGATCAAACGAACTGTAGTGATACGCCAAATACCGTTATACATTGTATACAGTGTCTGGGAGTTTATTTGACGCCACTAGGCGGCAATGCGCTATGACGACAATGCGGCGAGCGGCGTTCTTAAGAGCCGAAGAGGACGACCCACTAGAAGGCGCTGGAGAGGGCAGCTCATTACAGAGTTCCAAGGCTTCGCTACAAAAGTATTACATCATTTACAATTGTACAACTCAAGTGGGCAGTTAGAGCAACTGTATGGTTGCTAAGGGATGAAAAACGCAGTCGAGAACGGCAGTGAGCTTGATGGAGTGAGTGAGTGAGTGGGTGAGTGAGTGAGTGAGTGACACAACTTTATTCTTGATGGAGTGTTCACCCCCGTTGGCCGAATTAAAAAAACACACACTTTGTAGTGAATGCAAAAATGAAAGTGAAGCGCCGACGTACTTCCAACGATGGCCTTCCCTTTGGTCCCCGGCTTGCCGAGCGTAAAGTTGTGGAGTAAACCGCTCTTAGAATGCAATATCACGGCCCCTAGGCCGCTGTAATAGTCCAAACCATGGGTCGCCATAACCATTGCATCATTAAATATAATGACAGGAAATGTCCGACCGAATATAGGCATGGGGCAGACTTGGCACCCCCCTTGTATGAATGAGAGGAAAGAGGAGTACTGACTCTGCCCCACCCCCCCTCCCTGTGAGCACGCGTTTGAGTAATTTCCTTGACATTTAGCTGATGTATGCTTGCCTTTTGTGAAAGACGTATGGCAAGGACGAGGAGGACAAAATGGGAGGAAACCCAGGGAGGTCAACCGGTCACGCGTCCGGTTTACTACCCTACACTGGGGGAAAGGGATGAAGCGATTAAAAGAAATAAGACTAAAGAAAGCACTGTCAAGGTACATGTGCGCCGGTCCATTACACGCCTACAAGCGATCGCTCAGCCCGGTCATTTTAAAACCATATCAATAATGCCTGCGTCACTTTGCTGGTCTGCGACGCGTAGAGCCACTATCCGTGGATACTGTCTTCTGGAAACGGTCTGTCATCTAGTTCGTTCAGCGCATTGCGTAGAACCTTACGTTGGCTCGCAAAACGATAACAGAAACACGGATGCTCTAGCGTTTCGTCATTTTTACACGAGGAACATTTGGCGGTGTCTGCCATTCCTATGCGATAAAAGAACGCCTTCGTGAAAGCCCCTCCCTAACCACAGGCGGCACAGTAAAGTCGCGTCACGGCGGGAGAGGTGTGGTAGATTTTGCTGCTTCCTCGACGGGCCTGGTTTATGTAGGTGGCGGTTCCAGGCACTAGGGTCGCTCAGCCATGTTTGCGTCATTTTGTCAGCAAACGAGCGAAATCCCCTATCAGCGTCTATTCTCGACAAGAGTATGGGGGGCTCAAGAAGGGTGCGTGGGAGTGTGGACGGTCAAATGAGATCATAACAAACAAGGTCTTGGTGCAAAAATGGGCACATTTTGCACCGTATTCTGCATTGATACCTATGCGCTACAAAAATGCGGATAATAATAATAATAATAATAATAATAATAATAATAATAATAATAATAATAATAATAATAATAATAATAATAATAATAATAATATATGGGGTTTAACGTCCCAAAACCACGCCGTAGTGGAGGGCTCCGGAAATTTCGACCATCTGGTGTTCTTTAACGCGCACTGACATCGCACAGTACACGGGCCTCTAATCGAAATGCGACCGCCGTGGCCGGGATCCAACCCGTGACCTTCGGGTCAGCAGTCGAGCACCCTGACCGCTATACCACCGCGGCGGGCACAAAAATACGGAGAATACGATTACGTTACTATGCTCAAGGTTAGCCGCACACAAGATGCGAAGCCAATGAAGGATACAGGCACAGGAGACCACAGCACTGTTCTTTTGTGTCACTTTCCTTTTCCGTGGGAACCATTTCTTCGCGAAATTCTACCACTACGAGCGTATCTATCTATCTATCTATCTATCTATCTATCTATCTATCTATCTATCTATCTATCTATCTATCTATCTATCTATCTATCTATCTATCTATCTATCTATCTATCTATCTATCTATCTATCTATCTATCTATCTATCTATCTATCTATCTATCTATCTATCTATCTATCTATCTATCTATCTATCTGCCTACGACCTTGAGCTTTCAGGGCCGCTTAGTTGATTGAATAAGTGCCATAATTGGGATGTTTTGACATGAGTGTGTATCGAACATAAATGGTGGGTCATAACATGAAAATCATGACATGCATGCGTCACGGATCTCCGGACACCGGTCGACGGGAAAGAATAGACGAGACAGCAGCGTTATAAACAGACATTTTTTTAATTACCCTCTAATAGAAAGCTCACACAACCAACAAACCAAAACCACTGCTAACATGAAGAAGAAACACTAAATTGGACGCCGTTATAAACAAGTTGTCCCCCTGCAGAAAAAAAAAGAAAAAGAGAACGTAAGTCGTTAGTTAATTCAAAGCGTTCTTCGCTTTCAGCACTCACGGCGTTTGTCGCCGATACGTGACGAGGCGAGAAGGCGTTTCGGTGGCACTGGCCTGGCCATCGGCGTCCGAGTCGATGGGGCGGACTTGCCTTGTAGGACGCGTGTTGGCGTGGCGGCGAAGGCTGATGGGCCCGTGGTTCATTGACCTGGGGTGTCGCTGGTTCTGGAGGGGGCCCGCATCCCACGGTGATAGGCTCGGTTGAGGCCTACGGAG
Organism: Rhipicephalus appendiculatus; assembly: GCA_030522465.1. Lineage (NCBI taxonomy): Eukaryota > Metazoa > Arthropoda > Arachnida > Ixodida > Ixodidae > Rhipicephalus > Rhipicephalus appendiculatus. Next base: position 53,776 of record JALIZH010015600.1, read on the forward strand.
CGGTGCCGTAGGTTGGGGTGCACGGTACAAGAGCCGTTGGCGCTCCCTGGGCGTTGTTGGTCGTTTCACCAGGTCCCTGGATGTGTCCTCACACAGGCGGTGGCTACGGGGCGTTGCCGTAGGACGTCGGAGCTCGAGCGTCCGGAACACAGGCCGGCGACGCTCGTACCCAGCACACGCGTTCACGTTCAAACACTCCCGAGCCCCCCTGTCCACGTCACCTTCTCTTTTTTATATCTTTCACCTCGTCTTCCTTTTCTTCTGGTGCCCTGATTCAACGTCATGTCATGTTCGTCTTCTTTCTCTTCTTTTGCGGTATTTTCCTTGTCACATAAATGTGACAATGTCCCCCTTCCTTAAGAGTTTTCTCCGAAGAAAACTGCTCAAAATCCGTGATGTCTTCAGATGAGCCCCAGTCCGACGTTTACCACTGTCTCACACACACCCTAAAGCACCACCACACTCGTCTTTCAGAGCCACCACTACCTCGAATGCACTCAAAGTACACGACTTGTCCACTTTAAACACTTATTCATATCGCTATTGTCGCGGTTCATGTTCATACACGACATGCTCACATAGACACAGTAACATTCATAGCTTGGCTGTACCTATAGTCTACGAACTTATCTACTTCATTCTGCTCATAAAGTCGGCTCCTATATATACCTTTAACATGTACAATGAAAGAGGTAGCACGACCTTATGTAACGTTTAATGTCACTCTGGATACCTGGCCAAAAGAATTTATCTGTCATTCGCGACAGCGTCTGCTGCACACCATTGTGTCCGTCCTTAATGTTATAATGTCCCCAGCTCAACACTATCCTTCGTAGGCCTTTCGGGATAAGCAGCTGTTGGACTTCTCTTCC
>JALIZH010015601.1:0-24642 GCA_030522465.1 Rhipicephalus appendiculatus
AAAATCATCATGCAAACACGTGAGGTATCTGGCGACGAGCACGATCCGCCGCGGCCCTCCCCTCCGCTTCTTCCATGCCCCACCAACGATCCGACACGTACGGCGACGATCCAGGAGTCTGAGAGAGGCACACGTTCCCCGCGCACCCAGGCACAGCCCGCGCAGCGAACCAATCAGAGAGTAACGGTACAGCGCCATCTAGAATATTGCCACGCGCGGTTCTTTTACTGTATTCAGTTTCCGCCCACAAAGACTATCAGCAGTACTCGGCGCAGACCGCGCCTTATTGTTCCAGAAGCTTCTCGGTTGTAGTAGATCGTTTTGTTAAGATTGCACACAAGACGCTAACACTCAAGATTATTCCAGAGCTTGCGCGACGACTAGTGATAAGGCTAGAATGTTCGACGCGTGATTTCATAAATGCCGGCGCGTTCCTAGCGATGTTCAGTTGATCGACGGCCGACGCTCTGTTCGCCGCTATCAGTTCCAGTGTGCATTGCTGTAATCTGACTTTCCGATTACCGGCCACAAGTTCGGCCCAAATAAACAGTTTCATTTTGCACCTACCGACTGCTGCCTTCGTCGCCTTCACGACCACGTGACATCTGGTGGAGGTGCTGGGTCCCTTCGAATGTCTCAAGGTTTTACGCGCGGTAGTGAACCTGAGGACTGTACTTTTTTTTCTTTCATTGGACTTTCTTGCTTGTGCGTATTGTTTATTGAACTTTCTTGATTTATTGTCGTTATTTTGCTGCATGTATTTTTTACCATGTGTTCTGTTCTAAGCATTGGGACGATGCCTTTTTCAGAGGGGGGGCATTGCCACGCGCGGTTCTTTTACTGTATTCAGTTTCCGCCCACAAAGACTATCAGCAGTACTCGGCGCAGACCGCGCCTTATTGTTCCAGAAGCTTCTCGCTTGTAGTAGATCGTTTTGTTAAGATTGCACGCAAGACGCTAACACTCAAGATTATTCCAGAGCTTGCGCGTCGACTAGTGATAAGGCTAGAATGTTCGACGCGTGATTTATAAAAGCCGGCGCGTTCCAGCGATGTTCAGTTGATCGACGGCCGATGCTCTGTTCGCCGCTATCAGTGCCAGTGTGTATTGCTGTAATCTGACTTTCCGTTTACCGGCCACAAGTTCGGCCCAAATAAACAGTTTCATTTTGCACCTACCGATTGCTGCCTTCGTCGACGTCACGACCACGTGACAATATCATCACTGCAAATGAGTTCTGCGGAAACCCGCAAGGTGGCGGAAGGGTTAATAAAGAGAAAATAGACAACCACCCGTTTGTAGCATGAAGCCACAAGGAAATCCATACGGATTTCTCAGAAAGAAAAGCTTCTTAGTTGCCGAAAAATTCGTCCTGGTCCGGGGTTCGAACCCGGGACCAACGCCTATCCGAGGCGGTCGCTCTACCAATTGAGCTAACCAGGAAGCTAGCAATTGGCAGCGCGAGGGCGAATCCATCGACAACTCGAAGCACATGGACAGAAGTAATGCAAATGAGTTCTGCGGAAACCCGCAAGGTAGGCGGAAGGGTTAATGAAGGCCCAGCGCCCTCGCGCTGCCAATTGCTAGCTTCCTGGTTAGCTCAATTGGTAGAGCGACCGCCCCGGATAGGCGTTGGTCCCGGGTTCGAACCCCGGACCAGGACGAATTTTTCGGCAACTAAGAAGCTTTTCTTCCTGAGAAATCCGTATGGATTTCCTTGTGGCTTCATGCTACAAACGGGTGGTTGTCTATTTTCCCTTTATCAATATCATCACTCAACTGCAGTTTGTCTGTACTTCTATGAGACAGCGCCATCTATTATACTGTGCGGGAGATACTGCCGTTTACGCCTGACGCGTGACAAGGTTAGACAAGAGGAGCTTCGCCCCTAAAACGAAGTTCTATGTGCGCATATTGCTTACGCCAGGGCGCGCGGCGCACTCTGGTGCGGTATTTAAACCACTTGGAGCGACCGCTCGACATCAGGCTTCCCCAGGATTGTTCCTCAGAGTGCAGTGGATTTTTCGCTGTCAAAATTGCACATTCGGTTTTTTGGGGGGGTTTACCCTACCATTTGAGGCACAAATATAAATGATTGAGGTGTCAATGTAACCACTACAGGTGCCAATGTAACCACTACACCACCGCGTGGTGCGGTGGTGTAGTGGTTACATTGACACATCAAGTGCCGCGCATGCAAAACGCGGCAATCCCCACACACCAACAGCGGTAGCCGAACGGCCGGTGGAGAGAGCGAGTGACGAAAATGCAGCGGTTCGAGGCTATGCTCCTCATCTCCGTGAAAATGGCGCCCGCTGGCATCTGTATGCAGGAGTGTCGGGGCGGTCTCATCAATATGACAGGCTCTGACGTGAGGGCTTCCTTCAACAGGTCAAACGCCGATTGACATTCTTCGGACGACACAAAGGGTACATCGGAAGCAAGTAGTTTGTGTAGTGGCGCAGCTATCAAAGCGAAGTTCCGTATGAAACGACGAAAATAGGTTGCGAGACCAAGAAAACTTCGCCAAATTCTTAGGCCTTCCGGGGCTCGGGAAGCGAAGGACGGCAGCAATCCTGTCGGGGTCAGGGCGAATTCCGTCCTTACTCACGACATGACCGAGAACCTTGATGGATATGCTGGCGAAACGGCATTTCTTGGTGTTGAGTTGCAGACCCGCGCCGGCGAGGCATGTTAAGACTTAATCCAGGCAACCAAGTTTGTTGGCGGGTCAGTTGGTACATACTGAGCGAGAAACAGCGCTCCTGGACGGGACAAAAAGTTACACGAAGGACACAGCGCTGTGTCTGTGTCCTTCGTGTAACTTTCTGTTCCGTCTAGGAGCGCTGTTTCTCGTTCATCCAGGTGTTGAAGGTGCTGGGAAAACGTTGATGAAAAGACGATAATGTCATCACGGTGCTGCGTGGCTTTTCATTTAAGGCCACGCAGCACGGTGTCAATCATGCGCTCAAATGTGGCGGGCGCATTGCAGAGCCCGAAAGGCATCACGTTAAATTCGTATAATCCGTCGGGAGTAGCAAATGCCGTATTTTTCTTTATCGTCTTCCTGTATGGGAATTGCCAATATCCCGAACGCAAATCCAGGCTTTCCGCGCTTTGTAGGGAATCAAGGGCCTCGTCAATACGTGGCGTGTGGTACACTTCCTTGCGTGTGATCTTGTTAGGTGCCCGATAATCGATGCAAAAGCGCACGGAGCCATCTTTTTTTGCGTACCAAAACAACAGGCGATGACCAAGGGCTAGCTGATGGACGAATTACCTCTCAGTGGAGCATGTCAGTGACGTTTTCCTCTATGATTTTTTCGCTCAGCGAGAGACACGCGGTACGGGCGGCGGTGCACAATAGATGTTCCCTCTGTCTGCATGCGATGCGCTGCAGTGGTAGTCTGGCCCAACGTCGTCAAAAGAACCGGCGTGTTTTGTTAACACAGCAAGCAGCTGCTGCGCCTGCGTAGCTGTTAAGTCATTGCTGATTAGTGCTGTGAAGGGGGGAGGAAGGACCAGGCTCACAAGTAGGAGGGTCGCTGGTGGAGACAGGCTTAAGTGGCGCGATGCTTACAGGCTCAGCATCGACAACGCAGGCTACTGCGGTGCACTGTGGAATGAGAATTTTCTCCGATGTAGCATTCATGGCAATGACGAGCGCGGAGCCGTTGCGAAAGCATACCCCACCTGACGCAAGAGCTACGCATTTAGTCACGGAATTTGACGAAGGGAACACCAAGACGTCACCGTGGTCAATGTCCTTAGACGTTAGGGTCACAATTCGCTCTTGATGTGGCGGTAGTTCGTTATCTTCCGGAGCGAACAGGCGAAGTGGCTTGTAGATGTCTTTGTCGAGCGTGGAGTCTGTGTCGGTAAGGTGCAGAACACGGTCTCCACAACATATTGCGGCCGAAGAAGATATAAAGTCCCACCCTAGAATTAGTTGGTGAGAGCACCGGGTTAGGACAGTAAACTGGATGTGATGAAGGATGTCATCGATAAAAACAGGGGCAATACAAAGCGCGGCAGGGCGAATGGCGTTCCCCTGGGCTGCGACTAGAGTGGGTCCATTATAGGGTGTCATGACTTTCTTGAGGCGTTTACATAAATCATATCGAATCACAGAAAGCGTAGCGCCAGTGTCCCCCCCAAGCATCGAGAAGAACTCCTTCCACTATGACGGAAACCATGTTGAACGGGCGTGCTAGCTGAAGGAATGCCAGTCCTACTGTGGAATGCAGGTTCTCCTTCAAAGACTGCATCACTTAGTTTTCCGAACGGCTGTCAGTGGTAAACGAGGCAGGGTGAAGTGGAGAGGAGGAGCGACGAAAGGGCGAAGGAGATCAGCGTCTGGCAGAACGGTAAGTATTCCGCGCTTCAGTCGATGCGGGCGGAGATGGGTACCGCTGCGGAGGAGGCGAAAGACGCGGGCGTAAGAATCCCCACCGGAAAAATCCCGTTCCCGCATGTTGTACCCACGACGCTCGTCGTGATGGCGCTTGCGGCAGAAGCGTGATATATAACGGCAGAAGCGTGATATATAACGGCAGAAGCGTGATATATCACGGCAGAAGCGTGATATATCCACAATAATAGCTTGTTGGGCGAGACGAGCGCCAAGACGGGTATAGATGGCGTTCGGCGCATCGGGAGATAGTGCGGTCAAGAGGGCAGATAGAGGGAGGTTCAGGCGGCATTGAACGGAAGTGGACCGGTGGCGCAGCAGCAACCGACGCCAACGGTGGTAGCGGACACGTAGAGTTTACGTTGCAGGGATGCGCGGCAGCAGCAACTTGCGCGCACATTGGCGGTCTGGAAGCAGGTGGCTGGGGAAGCAGGGAAGCGCCGGGCTGGTGAATGATGTTAGTTCTTCCTTGATGATGTCTCGCAAGGCCATGCCTGAAGGCTGTGTGAAAGATGGGGAAGGTGGGGAGAAGCCCACTGACTGTAGTTCTTCGCGTATAATCTCCCTGATCAAGTCACGTAGATCCCGGTCCGCCGGACGGTGTTCGCTAGTGTCCGATTGCAGGCAAACGGAGTCCAGTTCATCGAGTCGCTGACATGTGGTGATGACGTCAGCGACAGTAGAGGGATTCTGAACAGCAAGCGCATTGAAGGCAACGGTCCCTATGCCCTTCAGAATGTGGCGCAGTTTGTCCGACTCGGACATCGACGAATTGACACGCTGGCAGAGCGCAAGAACATCCTCGACGTACGACGTGTACGACTCGCCGGGATGTTGTGTGCGAACTTCGAGGGTCCTCTTCGCGAGAGCGGATCGAACGGCAGGTGTGCCGAATACTTGGCGAAGCTGCTGCTTGAAGCCAGGCCAGGCGGTCAAGTCAATTTCATGGTTAAAGAACCATGTCTTCGCAACACCAGTGAGATAAAGGGAGACGCGACGGAGCTTGTTAGGATCGTCTCACAGAGCGCTTGTTCGCTCGTAGTTGTCAAGCCAGTCCTCCACATCTTCTCCGCGGAGACCGGCGAAGATCGGGGGGTCACGCTGGTGGTTGACGAGGTACAGAGGCGACGCATGCGGCGCCGGGATGGGAGCGGCATCGGCGCCGGCCGGCTGGTTCTGCGACGTGTTGGAGGACAGAGGGTGCAAGCGGCGGCCCGAACGGGAGCTACAGCGGGTAGACTGAGCGATGAGAGGTCCGGGGTGGTAAATACACCTCCGCCACGTATGCCGACTTAGTTGTAACGACGTTTATTTGGCTGCGAACAAGAGCCACGGACCCGATGATGAAGCGCCCACCCAAAAACGATGATTCTCAGCGAAACAGATGAGGATTAAGTGCATACCAGATGCCTACAATATATATATATATATATATATATATATATATATATATATATATATATATATATATATATATATATATTGTTGCGCACATGAACGAAGACAACGAAGACCACGGTGAACGTGCTTGCCGCTCCGGGTTAGGAAAGAAGAGGAGGATCAGGTGGATCTCTTTGCTAGTCGGCCACTCCTGGGCTCACCCTCACGTCCTAATAAACGGCCCTTCCAGTCTTTGACGGTTTCCTTGAAGCGTAACAGAGTGGTGGAGAGTGCTGGGTACGCGCTTTAAACTACGGAACCATCACTGCTGCAGCTTCGACGAAGCCGTCGACTTGCCGGCCTCCCGCCATCTGCCGTGAGTGCCTTCGATATGCCCGGAGAAGCAGACGTTCCCAGGACAGCACCTGCTGGTCCGCTCCAATACTACCGAGTACCACCGCCCTTCGGAGGAAAAGCGGGAGAAGGATGTAGACGCGTGGCTCACCAAGTACAAGCGAGTGAGCAAGTCCAACGGGTGGGATGAAGCCGCTCAGCTAACCAACGTGGTGTTCTCCCTGACCGAAACCGTACTCGTGTGGTACGAGAACCACGAGGACACGCTCACAACGTGGGATCTTTTCGTTGAAGAGCTCAAGGCGTGTTTCGGTGACTCAGTCGCTAAAAAGAAGCGGGCTGAGCAAACATTGTCGCAACGGGCACAGCTACCAGGTGAGACATGCACCACTTATATCGAAGAAGTGTTAAGGCTGTGCAAGGTGGTCTGCACTAGCATGTCTGAAGAAGACAAAGTCGGTCATTTGCTAAAAAGGAATAGCTGAGGACGTGTACAATTTTCTAATTGGAAAAGAAAGCCTCAGTTCTGTGTCCGACGTCATTCGGCATTGCCGAACGTTCGAAACGCTCAAGATGCGTCGGATTACGCCAAAGTTTGGTCGGCTGGCGAACGTTACAACTGTTGCCAGTGTGGACACGGATCCTTGCCTCGACCTCTTTTCGACCATTAAACAGGTTGTTCGCGAGGAACTTTCCCGCCGAGAAGTGTCGTGTTCAACAGCTGACCATCATGAGTTGTACACGCCACGTGAAGCTATGACTGCGCCAATTTCCGACCCCCCTGGCAACCGACGATGAGCGCGGCGACTGTGGAGTACAGCCCAGCCCCACAGCCAAGGATGACAACACAATTTCCCGCTTCGCGATATGACCAACGCCGCACGCCCCATCGACGCCCGAGTTCTCGCTATGACACACCCGACGAGTCTACTCGTTACTACAAGAGCAAATGATGACGCTCAATTCATCGAAGAGCCACCGAGGTTTCGACCTCTGCCGGTGTGCTACGCCTGCGGTGTTCCGGGCCATATATCGCGGTTTTGCAACCGTTGTGGGGCTCCTCGGTATTACCAACGATCAGACTTTTCACGACCCTCCGAACGGCATCACGGTGTCCCGCGGCCAGCACACATACCACCTGGCGACAACTACTGGTCCGGCAGCTTCCGCAACCACTCCCCGGCATCTGACAGGAGTCTGACGCCTCCATCGCGACCTCGTGGTCATCGTTCTCCCTCACCGCTGCGTCGCAAAGCGTCTCCTTCGCCACCGGAAAACTAGCCAGCGCGGCCGATGGGGGTGAGGTCGCTGGAGATGTCCTACTGACAGAAATACCTCCTGTGTTGATGCTTAAAAACAAAGTGCGTGTTTTTGTTGATGATGTGCCTGTGATGGCCTTGGTGGACACAGGGGCAACAATTTCGGTGATGAGTGCTTCCTTTAAAAACCTGTTAGGACGAAAAGTTGTTTTTAAGTGGGACGAAACTTCGAAGTTCTGTGGAGTTAGTGGACAGCCGTTGCGTCCTATTGGTGTGTGTATCGCTGACGTGTTTTTGGGAGGCCTTGTTATTACGACAGAGTTTGCGATTATTCTCCGATCGACTCATGACGTCATTCTGGGCATCGACTTCCTGCGGGAATGTGGTGCCACTGTAGACTGTCGCACAGGAAAAGTATTTGTAAGTGGTCGGATGCCGTCAGGGCTTGTAGAAAACCCTGTGGATGACGAAACTACCTTGCGTGTCTGTGGCGATACGCTCATACCTGCATCATCTACCGTACGTGTTCCTGTTGTTTGTCGCGGCGCGGATTCCGACAGCTTCGATGCAAGTGTAGAACCGATACACATCAACTGCGTGAAGAAGAATGTGTTAGTTCCCCATTGTGTGGTGTCCATCAATGGCGGACGCACTGGCCTATGGACTGTAAACTGTTCTTCAGAGCCCGTGATACTACCGGACGGTTTGAAATTAGCCTCGGTCAGCAGAGAACACGCGTCCTTATCGGTGGCCGAACTCACAGACGTGCCGGAAGAACCTGGTTGTCACAGTTCAGACACGGCGCTTACGGCAATGATAAATAAGTTGCTTAGCACAAGCGAGCACCGAACTTTGGTGGGCGTGCTTTCGAAACACGTTTCGGTGTTCGACCTTGCGCAGAAGGACAAAATGACCCCAATCCCCGTGTCTCGAACGCGCCATACCATCAACACTGGCTCGGCAAGTCCGATTCGGCAAAAGCCATATCGTGTTTCCCCGTCAGAACGCCAGATTATTAACGATCAAGTGCAGGAAATGATGCAAAAGGGAGTGATACAGGAGTCAGCCAGTCCGTGGGCAGCACCAGTGATCCTTGTAAAGAAGAAAGATGGATCTTGGAGATTCTGCGTTGACTATCGCCGACTGAATGCTGTAACTAAAAAGGACGTATACCCACTGCCACGTATTGATGACGCAATAGACTGCTTACATTCGGCCTCTTATTTTTCCTCCGTAGACTTACGATCCGGCTATTGGCAAATTCCGATGCACCCAGAGGACAAGGAAAAGACTGCCTTTGTAACCCCTGATGGACTCTTTGAATTTAATGTGATGCCATTTGGACTATGCAACGCTCCGGCAACATTCGAGAGGTTCATGGACACCATTCTACGCGGCTTGAAGTGGAACATCTGCATGTGCTACCTCGACGACGTCATCTTTGGCCGCACATTCAGTGAACACAACTCGCGGCTGGATATCGGCTTGAACTGCATCCAAAACGCTGGCCTAGTTTTAAACTCGAAGAAATGCCACTTAGGAGACCGCCAAACCCTCCTGCTTGGGCACCTTGTGGACAAGGATGGCATCCGCCCTGATCCCCAGAAGACAGCAGCCGTTGAGGCGTTCAATGCCCCGCGCTCTGTTAAGGAGCTCCGTAGTTTTCTGGGGCTTTGTTCGTACTTCCGCCGCTTTATTCCGAAATTTGCCGACGTCGCGTATCCTCTCACATCCCTCCTACGAAAGGACAATTCCTTCGAGTGGACTCCGGAGTGCGATTCTTCGTTTCGTCAATTGAAGTTCCTGCTGACGTCACGACCTGTCCTTCAGCACTTCAATCCTTCTGCTCCAACAGAACTTCACACAGATGCTAGCGTCATAGGTATTGGTGCCGTCCTAGTCCAACGCTACGGTGACCGCGAACACGTCATTGCATACGCAAGTCGCTCCCTAAGCAGGCCCGAGAAAAATTACACTGTCACGGAACAAGAATGCCTGGCGGTAATATTTGCAATTCAGCGGTTTCGGTCTTACCTGTATGGACGCTCCTTTACAGTTGTCACCGACCACCACTCTTTGTGTTGGCTTGTCAACCTTCGTGACCCTTGTGGCCGCCTTGCGCGCTGGGCACTTCGGCTGCAAGAATACAGCTTTACCGTCGCTTATAAGAGCGGTCGACGACATGCCGATGCGGACTGCCTTTCACGTATGCCACTTAGCACAACGGACTGTGACGCCGATGACCTTGACCATCTTGTAGCTTCTGTGTCGCCTAATTTTCCAGACGTCCGCAGTTTCAAGGCAGAACAGCGGAAAGACGGCAAACTAACACCGCTCTTCACCGCTGCATCCGCCTCTACTACTGCACGCCATTTCTGTGTGCGTGATGGACTGTTGTACAAAAGGAACCTTTCCAGCAATGGCGCACGTTTCCTTCTGGTGGTGCCGGAGAGCCTCCGAACAGTGATTATGAGTGCCACGCACGACGACCCTACATCTGGGCATTTAGGTTCTGCGCGGACGCTTCACCGGACTAAAGAACGTTTTTATTGGCCTGGTATGCAAAAGTCTGTTGAGATGTATGTGGCCAGCTGCATGCAGTGTCAGCGTCACAAACGTCCATCTACCGCTCCAGCTGGTCTTCTGCAGCCGATGCCAACTCCAAGCGCACCTTTTGAGCAAGTGGGGATTGACTTTCTGGGCCCCTTTCCAAAATCAGTTAAGGGCAACCGATGGATAATTGTTTGCGTCGACTACCTCACACGCTACTGCGAGACAGCGGCCGTCCCCAAACTTCAGATCGAAAACCTTCGACCAATATCCCTCACTTCCTGCCTTGGTAAACTCTTCGAGCGCGTCATCACTAGCCGCCTGCAAGATTATCTCGAGGACAATGACCACCTCCCGCACTCAATGTTCGGGTTCAGGGCTCATCTTTCAACGCAGGATGTACTGCTTCAACTAAAAGAAGTCATTGATACTGCCCCCCAGCACGGAGAAAACATTATTATGGCTTTAGACATCAAGGGCGCATTTGACAACGTTAGCCACCAGGCCATACTTGAGGGACTCGAGGCTCTTCATTGCGGGCAACGCGTCTACAGTTATGTTCAGTCATTCCTGTTGGACCGTACGGCCACGGTCGGTCTCGGCTCGATCCGATCAGGTATCATCAAGGTTCCGAACAAGGGCACCCCGCAGGGCTCAGTGATCTCCCCGCTACTCTTTAATGTAGCTATGGTTGGCTTGGCGCACGAACTCCACCGCATCGATGGCATCCATCACGCAATGTACGCGGATGACATCACCATCTGGGCCACGCGGGGATCCCTTGGCGAAAAAGAACATAACCTGCAGCAAGCAGCCACATGCGTCGAACAATACGTACAGGCACGAGGCCTGGCCTGTGCAACAGAAAAATCTGAACTTCTACGAATTTGGCAACACAAGCCCCCACCATCGGCGCAGGATGACCCAGGCTACCGCCTCCACGTTGTCCTTGCTGGCGAACAAATCCCAGAGAAACCCATCATTCGTATATTGGGCATGTGGATACAGTCAAACCGCCATGTGAATCACACACTTTCTCTCCTCCTCACCACTACACTACAAGTGGCCCGAATGATATCTCGGGTAGCCACTCGTCGCCATGGCATGCGCGAGGAGGACACCTTGAAACTCGTACGCAGCCTCGTGGTTAGTAGGGTGACATACAGTTTGCCCTACCAACGGCTAACCAAAACCGAACAAGACCAAGTGGACGCAATGCTCCGCAAGGCCTACAAAGCGGCACTCAAGCTACCACCGGGCGCTCCCACGAGCAAGCTCCTCGCACTGGCTCTGCACAACACCTATGCAGAACTTTGCGAAGCGCAACTGACCACGCAGCTGCAGCGGCTCACGCAAACACCAACAGGCCGTGACCTGCTCCTACGGCTCGGCTATATCGGCCAGCTTCACGACGTAGCTCGCCGCAAGCCTATTCCCGACAGCCTTCGTGCCACAATTAAGGTCGCCCCCCATCCCCCGCAATATGGATCCCCGACTACATCAGGGCCGGCGGGAAGCCAGAGTGGAAGCCCTCACACGAGAGCACGCGCACAAGAACACGTACTATGTTGACGCCGCCAATTACGACCTCACCAACACCAAGGCAGTAGCCACAGTCGTGGACCACACACACACAGAGCGTACCAGCGCTTCCGTGCGGTGCCACAACATCACCGAGGCGGAAGAAGTTGCCATCGCGCTCGCTCTCGCCCCCCGGCTACAGACAGCGACGGTCACTGACAGTTCTTACGGACTCTCAAGCGGCTTGCCGCAACTACCTACAAGGGCGCATCAGCCAACCCGCCTTCAATATCATTCGGAGCGCTACAGACACTGGCGAGCATCTCAATACACACACACCCCTAATCTGGCATCGGATTATATGGACCCCGGGTCACATGGGACTGGAGGGAAACCAGGCAGCGGATAGGGTTGCTCGAGGGTATGCGAGCCGAGCACCTTCCAACTCCGCCCCTGAGGAACCCGTTCCCGTCCCTTGCGACTACTCAGCCATCCTAAACCATTATAGAGGACTAAGGCAAGCTTATTCCCTGCCACACCGAACACAAAACAAGGAGGAATCGGTCAGCTGGAGGCAAATTCAAACCAGCACGTTTCCAAATTTGCATATCCTTAGTAAAATGCATCCCTCAGCATACTCCCCACACTGCCCATGGTGCTCAGCTACAGCTACCCTGTACCACGTCACGTGGGAATGTCAGGCCATTACAGCCTTCGCACCAATACAAAATCCCACAGCGGAGCGATGGGAAGAGCTGCTGGCCAGCGACAACCTGGACGATCAGCTGAGTCTGATCGACCGGGCCCGCAGCGCGGCTGCTGCAAGCGGAGCCCTGGACTGAGGGCACCCCCCACCGCAAGCCAAGATTCTCCGACTACCCGGAGCTTCTCCGCAGAAATGTCTGGAAAATAAAAGTTTTCACCACCACCACCACCTCCGCAACTGCCAGTGACGTCTCGTTGTTCTTGCTACAACACGTCATCCTCCGACACGGCCCACCTCGCCTCATCACCAGCGACCGTGGACGACAATTCACAGCGGATGTCGTGGAGGAGCTGCTTCGTTTGTGCGAATCCCGCCTGCGTCACTCGACACCACACCACCCACAAACGAATGGGCTCACAGAGCGTACTAACCGCACAATTATCAACATGGTGTCTATGTATGTCTCATCCGACGACAAGAACTGGGATGACCTACTGCCGTTCATTACGTACGCGTTCAACACCGCGAAGCACGAGACTACAGGCTATAGCCCTTTCTTCTTGCTGTACGCACGTTCGCCCCGGCACACAATCGACACAGTCTTCCCTTTCTGTGATCACGACAACATGACTGTCGCCGAGACCCTCTGCCTTGCCGAAGAGGCGCGTCGCATAGCTCGATTACGCACGTTGGCATCGCAAGACAGAGCGAAAGCACGCTACGACATTCACCACCGACCTGTGACCTATCACCGTGGTGATTTGGTGTGGTTGTGGACTCCTGTGCGGAAGCGCGGGTTATGCCAAAAGTTTTTGGCCACTTACTATGGACCGTTTGTTATTGTCGAGAGACTCACAGAGGTCACCTATACAATAGCTCGCCTCACGGCGAGTGGTCGAAGAGCTGCCAAGACTCAAGTCGTTCATGTTGCCCGCCTGAAATTATTCACGCCGAGACAACTCGACTGACTCGTCCGGCGGCCTTCGTTTGCACGGAGAGGAATGTTGCGCACATGAACGAAGACAACGAAGACCATGGTGAACGTGCTTGCCGCTCCGGGTTAGGAAAGAAGAGGAGGATCAGGTGGATCTCTTTGCTAGTCGGCTACTCCTGGGCTCACCCTCACGTCCTAATAAACGGCCCTTCCAGTCTTTGACGGTCTCCTTGAAGCGTAACAATATATATTGTCGCGATGCAACGAGAACAAAAGACACGAACAACTTGCGACAGCGAAACAGCGTGTTCAAGATCAGCTGTACAGAAAAACGTCTTCTTCGTCTTTCTCTCCGAAACCTGCTGTCCCACTAGCCGGAGTCTGAAAAACACCTCCATCGTCATTGTCTTTTACGTATATACACGTGTCACTTGCCCCTCCTTATAGGAGCATCGCCCCGATGCTACATCAGAGCCGCCGTTTTATGAAAACGCACAGTCAGTCGCTGACATACGGCTTCATGCGTACTACATGTACAAGTTCAGGCCGGTGCTGGCGACGCTTCGTGCAAGAGGGATCGTCGGGGACGACCTCGTAAGTGACGTCACTCAACTGTCGCGATACTCGATATGGTCCGAAGTACCGCCTTAAAAGTTTCTCGGACAGTCCACGTTTTCGTATGGGAGTCCAAACCCACACTTTGTCGCCGGTTTCGTAAGTTACGGCTCTACGGTGGGCATTGTAGCGGCCTGCGTCATACTCTTGTTGCTGGCGGATTCGCAAGCGTGCGAGCTGCCTGGCTTCTTCCGCGCGTTCGGTAAATATGTCGGCGCCCGTGTCAGTGTCGTCCCATTCATGTGGCAACATCGCATCCAGCATTGTGCGTACCTCCCGTCCGTGAACGAGGCTGAATGGGGTCATGCGAGTCGTTTCTTGCTTAGCTGTATTGTACGCGAACGTGATATAGGGCAAGATTTCGTCCCAATTTTATGTTGGACATCCACGTACATCGAAAGCATGTCTTCTATCGTCTTGTTTAGGCGCTCTGTCAGTCCGTTCGTTTGCGGGTGGTAGGCGGTGGCCTTACGATGACTCGTTCCACTTAACATCAAAACGTGCTCTAAAAGAGCTGCCGTGAATGCGGTTCCGCGGTCTGTTATCAGGACGGTTGGTGCACCATGTCGTAGTACAGCATTTTCTATAAAAAATCTCGCGACCTCCGCTGCTGTGCTTCTTTGGATAGCCTTCGTTTCGGCGTACCGGGTCAGGTAATCCGTTGCGACGATAACCCAGCGGTTCCCTGCAGTAGAGGTAGGAAGTGGACCCAAGATATCCATGCCGATCTGGTCGAATGGTGTACGTGGGACCTGAACAGGCTGCAGCAGGCCGGCTGGTTTCGTCGGAGGCGACTTGCGTCGCTGGCAGTCGAGGCAAGTACGAATGTGGTGCTTCACGGCTGTGGTGAGCCTTGGCCAGTAGTACCTTTGCTGAACTCTTGCCAGTGTACGTGTGTAGCCTAAGTGGCCAGAAGTCACCTCGTTGTGA
The DNA here is from genome assembly GCA_030522465.1 of Rhipicephalus appendiculatus. Lineage (NCBI taxonomy): Eukaryota > Metazoa > Arthropoda > Arachnida > Ixodida > Ixodidae > Rhipicephalus > Rhipicephalus appendiculatus. The sequence continues at coordinate 14,661 of JALIZH010015601.1, forward strand.
CATGCTTGAAGCACTTCAGTACAAAGGGCTGCAGGAATGACGAGCAAGTAGGGAGATCCGATCGAGGAAAAGTTTCTTTTGTAGAGGACTCTGTTCCGTAAAGAAAACGACGACAATACTCTTGTAAAAACTCTGGGTGCACTCCGAGATCGTCCGTCCAAGTAATTAATTAAACCAAGTAACTCCGGGTCGTCACGTTGTTGTTGGGCGATGGCGGACGTGTCGAGGACACCAAGGAATGCCGCTTCATCTTCATCAGGTAGAGAAGCCGACTGTATTGGTGATCGGGAGAGGCAGTCGGCGTCCATATGTCGCTTCCCCGACTTGTGTATGACCGTCATGTCAAACTCTTGCAGCCTCAGACTTCAACGCGCTAATAGGCCGGTGGGATCTTTAAGATTAGTCAACCAACAAAGTGAATGATGGTCGCTAATAACTTTGAAGGGGCGGCCATACAAATACGGGCGAAATTTCATAACTGCCCATACCACGGCGAGGCATTCTTTCTCTGTTGTTGAATAGTTGGCCTCTGCGCGTTTTAGCGTTCTGCTTGCGTAGGCGATCACTCTTTCTGTGTCCTCCTGCCGCTGCACAAGCACAGCTCCCAGACCTACATTGCTAGCGTCGGTGTGAAGCATCGTGGGGGGCTTCCTCGTCGAAGTGGGCAAGCACTGGGGGCGTTTGAAGGCGTTGGCGCAGCTCATTAAACGCAGCTTCCTGTTCGTCGTTCCACTCAAAGGCGACGTCGTCCCTCGCGAGGCACGTTAACGGCGATGCGATGCGTGCGAAGTCTGCGATAAACCGCCGATAATAGGCACAAAGGCCCAGAAAGCGTCTGACAGCTTTCTTATCGGACGGTACCGGGAACTTTGCAACGCCGGCAATTTTTTCTGGATCGGGCCGAACGCCTGCGTGGCTGACGACGTGACCAAGAAATTGCAGTTCTTCAAAACAGAAGTGACATTTTTCTGGTTTCAATGTGAGGCCCGCGGACCGTATGGCTCGCAAAAAACTCCCAGCCTTTTGAGGTGCTCGTCAAAAGTTGTGGAAAACACTATGGCGTCGTCGAGGTAAACTAAGCACGTTTTCCACTTCAAGCCCGAAAGTACGGTGTCCATGAGCCTTTGAAAAGTAGCGGGCGCGGAGCACAAACCGAAAGGCAAGACTTTAAATTCATATAAGCCATCTGGCGTCACAAAAGCGGTTTTCTCGCGGTCTCTCGGGTCTACCTCGATTTGCCAGTATCCGCTCCTCAAATCCATGGAAGAAAAGTAGCGAGCGTGTCGAAGTCTGTCAAGGGAGTCATCGATACGTGGAAGCGGGTACACATCTTTCTTGGTCACCTGATTCAGCTTCCTGTAGTCCACGCAAAAACGCAGGGTGCCGTCCTTTTTCTTAACTAGCACTACAGGTGACGCCCAGGGACTCTGTGATGGCTGAATCACGTCATCTTCAAGCATTTTCGTTACTTGTTGCTGTATCACTTCGCGTTCCTTTAGAGCCACACGATAAGGATTTTGGTGAATAGGTCTCGCCGTGTCTTCGGTAATTATTCGATGCTTTGTTAGCGGCGTTCGACCGACTCTTGATGTTGATGAAAAGCAGTCCTGAAATTCGGCTAGGAGCTGAAGAAGTCTCTTTCGGTCGTCCTTTGGAAGAGTAGTACCAACGTCAAGAGCGGGTTCTGATTCTTGTTTAGGCGCTTCGTCCAGTACCGATAAACTGCCTTGTACTTCTACGATATTGTCGAAGTAAGCGACGGCTGTGCCCTTCGGAAGGTGCCGGCGCTCAGCACTGAAGTTGGTAAGGAGCAAGTTCGTGCGTCCAGCAGTGACACGGACAATACCTCGTGCGACTGAAATCCCATGGCTAAAGAGCAGCGAGCTGATTTGGTCGGCAATGCCTTCGCCGTCAAACGGTGCGTGCCCTTCCACCGTAACAAGAGTGCATGACCGTGGCGGGATCACCACATTATCATCACTTATACGTAAAGGGTTACGTATCGAGCCTGAACAGTCGACTAAATCAGGGCTGTTGCAGAACGTAATTGAACATTCTGGGATATTGATGACGGCGCCGTATTCTCTCAAGAAATCCATCCCAATAATTAAGTCTTTGCAGCATGAGGGGAGAACGACGAACGTTGCCACGAAAGACGAGCCACCGATCTCGAGTCTCGCTGTGCACCTTCCGACAGGCATCAACAGCTGGCCGCCTGCCGTCCTTAGGTGAGGTCCCGTCCACGTCGTCTTTACTTTTTTGAGGCGTACGGCGAGGTCTTCTTATAATCGAAAAGTCGGCACCGGTGTCGACTAAGGCTGTTACTTGCTGTCCGTCTACAAGAACGGTAAGGTCTGTGGTCACAGTTTCGTCGGTTTTACGACTGCTCGGCTTTACGGCGTCTTGTGGTAAGAGTAATGGGGGCTTTTTTTTCGTCGTCTTGACGGCCTGCAACCTTACCCCCGGAGGTCGCCGCCTTCAGTTTCCCCGGAGTGGGCTGGGTGACCTCCTTCCTCTGAGGTCCGCAAAAGTGCGGCGGTGCGACGAAGGCGAGTGGGCCGGAGACGGAGAGCGTGGTCGATGTCCCAAACCTGGCTGGTAATCAGGCACGCTGTCGTCATCGTTGGTACGACAGTCGTCAAAGTGGGGCCGAGGCAGTGGGGGTCCTTGAAAACCAGTCTTCGCGGCGTGACACGTAGTCATCGTTGGCGCGTCGATTGTCGTACCATGGCCTGAGAGGGCGAAGCGAATCGAGGTGGTGCCAGCAATGACGGGAAATGTGGCCCACACCCCCGCAGTTAAAACAAAGTGGACGCCTGTCTATAGTGCGCCAGGCGTCTGTTTTGCGAAGCTTCGGACGCCGCACCGACCCATCTTGTGACGAAGGCCATGGCAGGCCGGCAGACGGCTGGTCGTACGGTGGCAGGACAGTAGGTTGCCTCGGTGTCTCCGCTTGCGGTGGTGACCAAGGAACGGCTGCAGACGGCTGGTGGTACGACAAGAGACAACGCCCGTACGCTGGGCCGGCTGTTCTTTATCTGTCTTCGTCTTTCTCTACCTCGCCCTAGCTCCCCGATCGCTGCCTGCGCGCCCGAACTTCAGCGTCGTTCTTGGTCATGACACTCGGCCATGACTGCGAGCGCGCGCCACAGCCGACAATGCTTCTGGTGGGCGGCACTGGCTGCATCGCAGCGGTCGGTCAATAGGTGTCTATCGATAAAGAAGCCCTGCAACTGCTATTGAAGCTTATCCTTGAACTCAATAATTTTGAATTTAATAATTGTCATTACGTTCAGATCAGCGGCACGTCAAAGGGAACCCGAATAGGCCCTACTTATGCCAACATTTTCATGGGCATTCTAGAGAATGATTATCTCTCCAGCACTGACCTGCAGCCTTTGTTTTATAGACGCTTTATAGATGATATATTCTTAATTTGGACGTATGGGGAGGTCACGCTCTTAAAGTTTATAGAAGGATTCAATAATTTTCATCCGTCAATCAAGCTTTCGCACAGTTATTCGACCAATTCGCTTAACTTTCTGGATGTCAGCGTCACGCTTTCCGAAGGAAAATTGCTCACAAAATTATACCGCATACCTACTGATAGAAACCAGCTTCTACATTTCCAGAGCAGCCATGTGCGACATTGCAAGACAGGTATACCTTATAGTCAGGCTCATCGTTTTAAGCGATTGTGTTCCGACCCCGAAGATTTCTTATCTAATTGCGAGCAACTTAAAAGCGCTCTCATTAAACGACGGTATCCGGCGGACTTGGTCGATGACGCTATAGACCGAGCAGACCAATTGAATAGAGCCAACATCCTTAGCGGGAACCGTTTGCCTGAACAACGTGCTGGCACTAATCTCGTATTAACCTACTCGGCATCAGTGCCAAAGGTTCTTTCTATAATCAAACGCCACCACAACATCCTTACCCAAAGTGAGCATCTCAAAAATATCTTTCCTGAACCACCTCGCGTAGTTTATCGGCGCTCGAAGAATCTCCGCGATATGTTAACATCGTCAAAATTAAACGAACCCACAACATCTGGTTGTGCACCTTGCAACAAACCACGCTGCAAGGTTTGTCTACATATGCAAACCACCCAGGAAGCCGTTAGTACGTCTTCAAACTTCACCCTTAAGGTTCGCGGCTCCTTTAATTGCGATAGCTCTAACGTTATATACATGCTCGAGTGCGCCGTCTGCCAAAAACAGTATATTGTCCAAACAGAAACGCCGTTCCGAATACGCTTCAACAACCATAAATCGCATACTAATACGCTACCTAACCTTCCGCTTTCAAAACATATTCGCTTACCAGGGCACTCTTTCGAAAAAATCAGGGTCACTATACTTGAATCAGGCTTTCATTCTCATCACGATCGTGAAATCCGCGAGTCGTACCTCATCTATAAATTCAACACCGTGTCATCAGGTATAAACGAAAGTACAGGCACACTTTCTAGCGTGCCCAGCAAGCATCATCAGCCTTAACCTACGGCCTGTGGCATCATTGGTTAAGCTTGTTGGATACCGTCTCTAATGCCTCTTTGATTGTGTATATTTATGTATCCAAGTTTTACAGCTACTGGCGTTGATTAATCGCCGCCGTTACCATAAGCATGGATGCAGGACTGTACTTCAACGCGCACGCGCCAATAAAAGCATCAACTACTCATCTTATTCACATCGCAATGACTGAGCTGTGTATGTGACGCACAATCTGACTGCAATATCACGCGGCGCTTTGATATTTTCATGTTTGCATTGTAGTTTTGTTATTATCTACGTCCGGCTCTTACAGAGTTATGCTGTGTGCGCGAAGTGATTTCTGTTCTTTAGTGTTTTATATTTATATGTATATATCTTTTTTTTTCACTGTTTTTTTTTCAGCATGACATCTAACTGTACCGTCAGGAACACTTCACACCATGAATTGTATAATCGCTGATCTACGTCGCCATCCTATATTATCTCATGTGAATCGTATTTATAAGGAAACGCGTTGACATGTACTTGTTACTTTGACAAAGGCTGGTCCACCAGCCGAAACGTCAGAAAATATACCGTGCAAAACCAACGTGCGTCGTACTCTCTTTTGTTCCTTATTCTACCGGGGCCAGCGTTATTTCATTGCTGCAACTATATATATATATATATATATATATATATATATATATATATATATATATATATATATATATATATATATTGTGATTACTAACAGCAGCGACATCGGGGCTCTAGCGCGGGGTAGAAGAGAAAGAGGTGGTGGAGAATAGAACAGCTTGCCCGACGAACGGGTGTTGTCTCTCTCTCGCTCATTACAATGGCGCAGTCACAAATGGTTGGGGAAACCTAACTTTGAAGTTGAAGCTGCACGCCGACGTTGTTCTTGGCTGCTTGGGTCCCTCCGGCTAAAACGAACGCCGTACACGCTTCCTTGGAGATGGAGCCATCAACCCGACCGCCGCTTCAGCTGCCCATCAAACCATCAGTGGACGGCGTCCATGCCTCCCATGCGGTTCCAGGGCGCGACCGGACGGCCACCATGCCACCACCTAACGGCAAGAATACGCACGGGCTCCTGTCCACTGGGAATGCCGTTCACGCTTCCCGTTGCGAGGTCTCGATCAGTACTCGACTGACACCTGAGCCACTTAGGGGGAGCTGCCCAAGCTCCCTCGGACAAGGGTACCGGCTCAGTGAGTACACTGATCATCTCCTACCCATCGGACGTCACCACCAGCTCCGCGTGCGGATCGCCTGAAACTGCCGCCGAGCTGTCCCGTACCATCTCGCGACTCCGCGTCACGGTCAACGCCTTGACAGTGTCGAGCTCTACGCTGTTTCCTGTCATTCTACCGGCACTGAGCACCACCAACGCCTTGTTGGATGCAGCCGCCTCACAAGACCTTGAGGCCAGCTCATCCAAGCAACGCCGAGAGCTTCGGTGTGCCCTCATGCAGCTCTCACACCAGCTAGGCTGCTTCGCTTTGGCGATCTCTGGATTTTCGCCTGCCATCCCACCATCGCCAGCCGCCTGCGAAATACCAGAGTTCCACGGCTTCGAGAACGACGTTGACGACTGGTTGGCGACCGTGAACGCTCTGGGAGCTCGCGAGACCTGGACGGAAACTCAGAAATGGTCTATGGCCATAGACCACCTTCGAAATGCTGCCGCGGCGTGGCATCGGTACGAAGGCGTGCGGCAGCAGTGCTGGGCGGACTGGAGCTGCAAGCTCATAGCTGCTTTCGGCCGGCCTCATTATGACACCAACGCATCCAACATTGCATTTACCAAGGATGGAGCTGAGGAAGGCCACCTCTTCGAGGATGTAACTGCGCAGTGCAGCTTAACGGAGAGCTCCCCCCCCCCCTCCCCTCGTTCAAACACTGCACTAACGCAGTGTTGTGGCACTGCGCTGGTGTCCGACAGCATAACACTACTACGAGAAGCCGAAAAACATTCCATCCACGGGAGTTGATAACACCGGCTCCAATATCATATTCCCTTCGGGGCATGGATGTGCCGTCTCATATCGTGATTGACACGCTACCAATTCAGAAGACAAACGAGTCCATGACCATCAGCAACGTCTTCTCAGACTCGTCGGAGCTACATTCGCGACTTAAAGCGCAACCATTGGCCGCTTGCGTCGATGGCCACCTCACGCTAAGTCCGGCAGAGAATGTAGCAAGGAAGCCCGAAAAAAGCAAGAAGCAGCCTCAAATTAACTTCCAAAGGATCGAGGGAATGGAGCTCAACGTGCCCAACACGCTGATGTTAAGCGAGGAGATTCTCCGGAACAAGCGCGGCAGTGTTCCCCAGTCACGAATCCCATTGGACGTACAATCATCTATTCGCAAGCATCGTGCGCTGCACCCCACAACGGAGGTGCCCGGTGTGCCATGTGGACTGGCTCCGGGGCCGTCGGACGTTGATGGAACAGACTTTACGAACTCCACTACTAACGCAGAGAGAGTGGCGAAAGAAACAGGCTTCTCAGTTTCGCCAAAACCACGCAAGATTGTTTTTGCTGACAAATGGCCTGACCATGCTCCTGGTGGTAATCACGAGGACGTAAGCGAGAAAAAGCGCCGAGAAACCACGCCACCCATGGTGCTCCCCTCAGATGCCGTTCCGGCTATCTTCTCCTGGTATGAAACATTTGCCATTTTCTTCGCGACAAAGCCCAAGCCGGCCGCCAGACGCATCTCTGAGTGCTCTCATGACGTCTCTGCGTGGCCCAGACCGACCACCGCGAGGCAGCCAGCCTCGCCCACCCGAGACGCTTCTCGCAGATCGCCCATCCATGTTGCAGTGTGGTCGGGGCTGACCAACACGATGCAGCCAACCCCGCCCACCTGAAGCACTGTCGGCAGCTCCATGCGCTCGCAGTCATGGCCGAGTGTGATGACTAACAGCAGCGGCATCGGGGCTCCAGCGCGCGTGGTAGACGAGAAAGAGGAGGTCGAGAAAAGAACAGCTTGCCCGACGAACGGGTGTTGTCTCTGTCTCGCTCCTTACAATATATTGTCACGTGGTCGTGACGTCGACCAAGGCAACAGTCGTCGTGTCAAAGAAGAAACTCTTTATTTGGCCGAATTTGTGGCCTGAAACGTCAAGTCAGATTACAGCAATACACACTGGCACAGATAGCGGCGAACGGAGCGTTGGCCGTCGATCAACTGATCATCGTTGGAGCGCGCCGGCTTTTATACATCACGCGTCGAACATTCTAGCCTTATCACTGGTCGTCGCGCAAGCTCTGGAATAATTTTGAGTGTTCGCGTGCTGTGCGCAATGTTAACAGAACGATCTACTACAAACGTGAAGCTTCTCGAACACTGAGGCGCGATCTGCGTCGAGCATCGCTCACAGTCTTTGTGGGTTTAAACATAGCACGTCAAAATAACACGCGTGGCTATATATATATATATATATATATATATATATATATATGTGTGTGTGTGTGTGTGTGTGTGTGTGTGTGTGGGATGCCGTGTCGACGGAAAGACGCATCCCACCATGAAAACGTAATGAGTATTTATTCAACTACAGTAGCAGCTTCGGGAGAGCATTCTGACGCTACGCTCGACAGAGGTAGTGCAACAAAATGATGCCTTCCAATCTTGGCAGCCTGGTTTTGTAGCCACCGCTGGTGACGTAAGCCATGGGTGACGCTGCGGTGGCGCTGCGGCTTATCCGATTGCAGTGAAACGTGTGGTCGTGTCACGCCGGGCTGCCTGATAGCGAGGTGGATGCTGCGCGGTAATGTGCGCAGATTGTGTCGCCACACACACACACACACACATATATATATATATATATATATATATATATATATATATATATATATATATGTATATATATATATATATATATATATATATATATATATATATATATATATATATATATATATTGTAAGGCAACGTTTAAGCCGCAAGACACTTCTTTTTATTCATCGAGCCTCTGCCCCACAACCCAGGCCAGAGAGGTGATGATGAGTATGTACAGGTGAGATGATGAAGGGCATGAACAATGCTCACACTAATTTCCCCCGTGCGCCGAAGCGGCCAGCCTGGCCGCGACTTAAACTGGGTAGAGACGTCGAACGAAGGGCTTCATTCGCGAAACGTGGACTACCTCAGAACCACGGCAGCGACGATCGGAAGAAGCCGCAACGGGAGTGACACGATAGTTTACAGGGGATGTTTGCTCATTAATTATGTAGGGTCCAAGAAATCGCGACTGCAACTTTTCGCACAGTCCGGGAACACGTGTAGGCGTCCAAAGGAGCACTTCGTCGCCAGGATGGAAAGAGACGTCGCGATGGGAGCTGTGGTACCGCTGCTTGCGATCGTGCTGACTAGCTTCTGTACTGAGCCGAGCAAGTTGCCGACATTTCTCAAGTCTCAAGATGAACTGTTCGGGTAGGGTTGCGGAATTTTCAGTGGATGTGCGGAAGAACGTAGCGTCGATCGTGAATGTCGCCGAACGGCCGTAAACGAGGTAGAATGGTGCATAGCCAGTAGTGCGTTGGACGGCGGTATTGTGAGCAAATGTCACAAATGGCAAGATGGTGTCCCAGTTGTCGTGAGCTGGTACAATATACATGGATATCATGTCAATTAGCGTGCGGTGGAATCGCTCTGTGATGCCATTGGTTTGAGGGTGGTATGCTGATGTTGTCTTGTGCACGGTGCCACAAGCTTTAAGCAGTTCTTCAATAACTGCGGACAGAAAAGTCTTGCCGCGATCGCTAACTAGGACGCGGGGCGCACCATGACGCAAGACAACGTCTTCGAAGAAGAAGGTGGCCACGTCAGAGGCAGAGCTAGAGCGCAGAGGAGCGGTCTCTGCGTACCGCGTGAGATGATCAACCGCTGTCACGATCCAGCGATATCCTGCCGACGTTACGGGAAGAGGCCCGACTAGGTCCATTCCAACAATGGCAAATGGTTCCTCGGGACATGGTATTGGTTGTAACAAGCCAGCAGGAGGTGAAGTCGGCCGCTTGCGCCGTTGACATAGTGCGCAAGAAGAGACGTACTTGGCAACCGACGTGGAGAGGCCAGGCCAGAAGAAGCGGCTCCTGATGCGGCTGTATGTTTTATGGAATCCCATGTGGCCAGCAGAGGGGTCGTCGTGAAAGGCCTCAAGCACCTGCGCACGAAGCGAACGTGGTAGTACGGGTACCCACCGGTGTCCATCTTCAGTGTAAACGTACCGATGCAGCACGTCGTTTTCAAGTTTGAATTGCCTGAGTTGTCGGCGCAACCTGGAATTAGGTGGTGGAGACTTTCCGCAGAGGCGTTGCACAATGCGATGGCAGTATGGATCTTGCTGTTGACAGGAGGCCAACTGAGTGTAGCGAGTCGAAGACAGCGTGCCAGCAACCGCTAGTTCTGATAACGTAAGCGGAAGCTGAGCCTCATCATTAGACGCGCAATGAAGAGGCTGGCCC
>JALIZH010015602.1:0-28928 GCA_030522465.1 Rhipicephalus appendiculatus
TGTAAAGAAACTATCGATCAGCGAAGGAACCACACAGACAGCCGTTCATCGTTCCAACTTCTTCTTCTCTACTGCAGTGCTCGCCTGCACGCGTTTATTCCTTCTCTTTTTCTACAGGGAGGGGCTTAGTCCGTCCCTCCTTCCCGCGTCCCACACCACCACAGCGCACGCGCGTCAGCTCCCCCCTCTCTCTCCTACGCTCACCCCCTTTCTCTCCTCTAGGAATCCTCTACTCTACGGAGCGGCCCCCGCTCCCCCACATTCCCCACAGCGCATGCGCGTACCCTCTCCTATGCTCTCCTACGCTCACCCCCTTCCTCTACTTTAGGAATCCTCTACTCTACGGAGTGGCTCCGGCGTCCCACATCCCCACAGCGCATGCGCGTCCTCTCCCCCCTTTCTCCTCAAGGAATCCTCTACTCTAGGGAGCGGCTCCCTGCGTCCCACACCCCCACAACGTATGTACGTCCCCTCCCACTCTCTCTCCTCTCCTACGGTCCCCCCCCGTCCTCTCCTCTAGGAATCCTCTACGGAGCGGCGCGCACGACAGGTGGTGTGACAGCTGCATACTCCGCTGGGGGGGCGCCACGGTAGTTCCGCGGTATAAAAATGACGGATCGCGCGCGCCTCATTCTCTCTCCTGTGCAGCGCCGCGATGAGCGCCCGGACCACTGCCGTGAAATGAGAGCGGCGACGTTCCTCCCGCTCAAGCTAATTATCTCCCCGTTGCTTCGCATCCACACATGGTTCCCTTTAGCGGGAGATGGGGAATTTTAGATTCGAAGCATCTTATGCTCGGGGCTCTGTCCGTCCCTCTCGTGTCCCGCGTCCCCCGTCCCGCGTCCGGCCACTGTCATGAAGTAGGGAAGCACCCATTATGCGAACCAGAACCCTGTAGTAATATGAAGGCCGTCAACCCTAACGCAGTCATCAGAGTCATGTCCGAGAGCACAGAGAGGCTGCTTAGCAATGGCTAGGCAGGTGGTGTCTGTCGCCCAGGTTGACCCCATTCCTTGAGTCATGGCCGAGAGCACAGAGAGGCTGCTTAGCAATGGCTAGGGCAGGTGGTGTCTGTCGCCCAGGTTGACCCCATTCCTTATTCTTGCTTGCACGTATTTGGAGGGGGCTTAGTCCGTCCCTCCTTCCCGCGTCCCACACCACCACAGCGCAAAAGCGTCCCCTCCCCCTTTCTCTCCTCTAGGAATCGTCTACTCTACGGAGCGGCCCCCGCGTCCCACATACCCCCTCAGCGCATGCGCGTGCCCTCCCCCTGTGCTCTCCTACGCTCACCCCCCTTCCTCTACTCTAGGAATCATGTATTCTACGGAGCGGCGCATGCGCGTCCTCTCCCCCCTCTCTCCTCGAGGAATACTCTACTCTACGGAGCGGCTCCGGCGTCCCACATCCCCATAGCGCATGCGCGTCCTCTCCCCCCTCTCTCCTATTGGAATCATCTACTCTACGGAGAAGCTCACGCGTCCCACACCCCCACAGCTCATGCACGTCCCCTCCCCCTCTCTCTCCTCTCCTACGGTCCCCCCGTCCTTTCCTCTAGGAATCATCTACGGAGCGGCGCGAACGACAGGTGGTGTAACAGCTGCTTACTCCGCTGGGGGCACCACGGTAGTTCCGCGGTATGAAATTAACAGAGCGCGCGCGCCTCATTCTCTCTCCTGCGCAGCGCCTCGATGAGCGCCCGGACCACTGCCCTGAAATGAGAGCAGCGACGTTCCTCCCCGCTCAAGCTAATTATCTCCCTGCTGCTTCGCATCCACACATGGTTCCCTTTAGCGGGAGATGGGGAATTGTTTATATCCGAAGCATTTCATTGCGTACTGCAGGCACTTTGAGCGTTTTTATTTACATATCGATCTAGCGGCCTGCATCTCGGTGCTCTCATGATGAACCCCTTTACTTGGGGCAGAGCAAGATAAGATGGTAAGATGGTTTGACGAATATGTCTCCTTGGTCATGACGTCAATAACGTGATAATCCCGTAGAGTACGTCGACAGACCCTTTCCTCCAGACACTTGTGGCACATACCCGTATACAAAGGGCCACGGTATGCGGGTATGCGCCACAGGTGATTGGCAGTTTATAGCTACCCAGGAATGGCGAGTACAGGCATTGGTAATTTTAACGCTATAGCGTAAAGAAAAAAAATTACACCATCTCCCGCTAAAGGGAACCATGTGTAGATGTGAAGCAGCGGGCACTAACGCTTACACTGGCGGCGGCGTTGACGCTGGCACTCATCGCAGCGTTGCGCAGGAGAGAAAACTTGGGAGGCGCAAAGCACGCAGTGATGGAGTGGTGTTTCCTACTGGAACATGCCAATCGCTGCTAATGGGCAATGAGAGACAGAAGACTCCGACTGGACACAGAGACCCGCAGTCCGCTTTTAGTTAACGCGCACGCTGCGAATTTTTATTGTTCAGCAACGCACAGGAGAAATCTCCCACCGGCACCACCTTGCAGGTCAAAATCCATTCCCATATATACGGAGTGGCCAGTGAACGGTTGTGCAGCGCGAGCAGTCGGTTTTTACAACAAAGAAACTCGCTACCAGACGCTGCCTGCGTCGGCGTCGCGAGGCGAGAGAGGGGGGGAGCGTAGGAGAGGAGAGAGAGGGGGGGACGCGCATGCGCAGTGGGAGTGTGCACGCCGCGGGCAGGGATGCCTAGAGGGGGGGAGCGTAGGAGGGGAGAGAGGAGGGGAGGCGCATGCGCAGTGAGGGTGTGGTTGCCGCGGGGAGGGATGCCTAGAGGAGAGAGGGGGGGAGCGTAGGAGGGGAGAGAGGAGGGAGGCGCATGCGCAGTGAGGGTGTGGTGGCCGCGGGGAGGGTGCCTAGAGGAGAGAGAGGGGAAAGGAGTTTTTATTGATTTTTTAAAGGGTTTGCGCATGCGCAGTAAGGGAGGGCACGCGGCACACCACCACCACCACCATCACCGAATTAAGCTTCGCCATCAGATGCTTCACATCTAAAAACGACATCGGCAGCGTTGACTCGACGAATGCGAAGAATAAATGTCGGGGTCCCAGCAGAAATCGAACCCACGCATTCTGCATGGCATTGAAGTATTCGACCACTGAGCCACGCCAGATCTCGGAAGTGCTTGTGAAAAAAGACCCTCATGTTCGTGAAACGTCAATTGTGGTTGCAGTGCTAGCTAGCTAATTTTAAAACATTACATATGTACTCCTATGATGCAGCCGTCACGTAGGGTTAGCGTCAATTGTGGTTAAGCGCCATCCACTGAAGTTGTTAAATGCGAAGCATTTCTTTGCGTACTGTAAGCACTTTTGCGTTTCTATCTACGTATCTATCTATCTATCTGTCTATCTAGCCGCCTACGTCTGGGTGCTCTCGTGATCGCCTCCTTAACATGGTGTAGATCAAAATTTGTGTGGGCGGGTAAGAGGTATTGAGGAATATGTCTGGGTGGTCATGGCATGCATAACGTGAAAATCCTGTAGCGTACGTCGTCAAACCCTTTCCTGCAGAGACGTGAGGCACATACCCGTATATATCGGGCCGCGGTATGCGGGTATGCGCCACAGGTGTTTGACAATTTATATCTACCCAGGAACGGCGAGGACAGACATAAGTAATTTAAATGCGAGAGCGTTAAGAAAAACTGACGTCGGCAGCGTTGACCCGACGGTCGCGCGCCGGCGCACAATCTCGGAGGCCATGCATAAAGCAACAATCTAATCCGAAAGGAAAAAATTAGCACGCAATTAGTACGTTGTTGAAAGTACCAGAGATAGATGTCATTTCAACATGCCCACATTTGCCTCATTGACACTTTGATAATTAGGTGAGTATTTTCGGAGTTACGAAATTAATTAGGACTAATTAATTAATTCACATTAACGAAAAAAATAGTAGCGGCTACTACAGTATACTGGGAACATTATGCACTAGGTCTGCCTCGCCTAACGCCGTTCCTCTTTTTTTAAATCGTGCTGCGTGATAAATGGGACACCCTGTATACCTTCCTTTTCGGGGATAGGGGTACTCGGTAAGCTACCATTCATAATTTCAGAATGCTTGCCGAATGTGCTCCACGCATCCCAACTTTCCTACTTATTTCAGTCTCATGGTTCAGCTCCGCCGTTACTGCCTGTCCTAAGAAGGCGTATTCCATGACAACTGCCAGTGTCTCGCTGCCTATCGCCAAGCGCTATACTCTCCCGAGGCTGTTGCACATTACTTCAGTGTTATGCATATTAATTTTTGCACCTACTCTGCTGCTTTCCCTATCCAAATCAGTAAATATGAGTTGTAGTTCACCCTGAGTTGCTCATCAATGCCATGTCATCAGCGAATCGCAGGTTACTAAGGTACTCTCCATTAACTGTTATCCCTAGAGATCGTGTCTCCCTGGCTTACACCTTTCTTTATTACGAAGCTGTCGCTTTTTTATGAAAGACTCTGGTGGATGTGGATATGCTGTAGATATCTTCCAGTATTTTTGTATGTGCGTCGTCGATGCCCTGATTCCGTAGTGCTTGCATGAGTGCTGATATCTGGACGCAATCAAATGCCTTCTCAATTTATGAAGGCCCCATATAGGGGTTGGTCGGTCGTATTCCGCGCATTTCGCGATCCCCTGATTGATAGTATGAATATGATCTACTGCTGAGTAGCCTCTATGAAATTCTGCTTAGTCCCTTGGTTGACTGAACTCCAATGACGCCTTAATTCCACTAGCTATAATTTTTCTAAATAGCTTGTAGACAACGGACAGTAAGCTGATTGGCATGTACTTTTTCAAGTCCTTGATGTCCCCTGTCTTACGGATTAAATCATGGTTAGCATTCTTTCAAGGTTCTGGTACCCTGGTCCCTCACCGTCAATAGACACTCCCTATAGAGGGTGGCCGGTTTTCTACCGCAACCTGTACACCGTCGTTGAACAAATCTGAGGTTGCATGATCCTCTCCAGCGGCTTTGACTCTTTGCATTCCCGACAAGGCTTACATTACTTCCCCTGTCGTTACTGGTAGGATGTCTACTTCCCCTGGGCTACTAATACTGCCTAGATTATCGTCCTGGTTGTGCCAGCTACTGCACAGATCTCTGTAGAGCTCTTCCGCTACTTCAACTATCCTATCTACATTAGTAGTGACTTTGCCTTCCTTGTCCCGTAATGCATACATCTGGTTTTTGCATATGCCCAGATTTCTCTTTACAGCTTTAAGCCTTAGTCCGTTCTTTCGACTATATTCAATTATCTTCACGTTAAGCATTCTTATGTCGGCTACCTTGCACCTATCGTATAACTTTGAATGCTCTGCCAGTTCAATTTTGTCTGTTGTGTTTGAGGCTTCCATGCGAGGTTGGAACGGCAGTAACTGATACAATAGAAGCCAATTGATGAGCTAGCGCTGAGAGGGAAAGTAAAGGAATTCATGGTCTGACTTCAGCACAAATACTCCGCTCTATCCGAGGACACCAAAGTTAGCATTCATGCAATGAATTATAACCTAACGAGTATGATTAACGAATGTGCAATGGAAGTCGGAGGTACAGTCATTGGACAGGACACTGGCAGGCTCTTCCAGGAAACCAAAAACTCACAGTTTCACCGCAAGGGTGAAGCAATGAATGCGATAGCAACAAATTGTAATGTTATACGAAGAGAGGCTGGCAGCTACCTCTTTTGGATCCGATCTCACGCAACTCTAGAAAACGCTGGTTTAAGAGCACACGGCCGCTCCAGGGACACTCTGCTCACCACATTCTCTTCGCGTTGAGAGCGCAGCACGTAGAAGGGTACACCGGCCCCCCCGCTGTCGGCCGCCGAGAACGGGAGATAACGCGCGCGCCCGCGACGACCGCGCTCGTAAAATCGAAGGTCGCTCGAGGGACCCCCCCCTCGCGTCTTTTCACGCTCACGAACGACGGGCGGGGCCGGTTATATAGATACTGTAGAGAGAGAAACAGACAAAACAGCCGTTCGCTGGGCTCGCTGTTCTATTTCTGTTCTGAGCCGGTCGCCAGCCCACAACCCACAACCCAGTACTGCCTCTTCGACATCGGTCATCACATTCGGCCACACTGCGTTGGCGCGTTTCATGAAAACCGAACACACGAAACGTAATTTCTCAGTTCTGTCGAAGCTCTCTTTTCTTCATACGAGAGACGTGCACAGAAAAATTGTTTTTCCTGCGTTTGTCCGCACTCGTTTCACATGCCGGATGAGCTACACGCCACGTGTTCTCGCCCAGCCTTTCAGTGATGATGAAAGGTCCTTCGTACTTCGAGTAGAGCTTTTTGCCTGGCGATTGCGTGCATCGCTGGACCCACACCTCATCTCCGATCTTGTATTGTGGCGCTGGTCGGTGGCGGCGGTCATAGTAACGTTTCTGGGCCTCTTGCGCGTTTGTAGCTGTCTCAAACAAGTTGGCGTAGGGAAGTTTGCTACTGCTGCTATTCTTTCAGGCAAAGGTTGAACACCGTCTGCCGAAATGGTGTGTCCCAAGTAAGAGATCGTGTCCGAGAGAAATTGGCATTTCTCTCGGTTCAGTCGGAACCCTGCGTCGAATAGCCTTTGGAGGACTTCACCCAAGTTCCGAAGATGTTCCTCCTCTGTTGTGCCCACGACCAATATGTCATCCAGATACACGATACAAGCGTTATCTTTCAATCTGCCGAGGGCAATATTCATAGCGCGCTGAAATGTACTTGGCGCTGTTCGCAGCCCAAAAGGCATGCGGTTAAACTCGTAGAGACCGGATGGTGTACGGAACGCTGTTTTACACTTGTCTTCTTCGGCAACGTTAATTTGCCAATATCCCGCACGAAGGTCGAGTGATGAGAAGAATCTAGAGTGTCGTACAGTGTCAATGGCGTCGTCGATGCGGGGAAGTGGATATGAATCGGGGATGGTGTGCTTGTTCAACTACCGATAATCGACACAAAACCTGAGGCTACCATTCTTCTTCCGGACAAGGACGACGGGTGCTGCCCAGGGACTAGAAGAGGGTCTAATTACGCCAGCGGCCAGCATTTCCTGCACTTGTTCGGCAATGACGACTCGTTCGCGTTCGGCGTAACGTCGTAGGGGTATAGAGATGGGTGCATGGCCATCTGTGGGTATGCGATGTTCAAGTAGGCCAGTACCTGGTAGCTGCCATGTGCTTTCCGCAAAAATTGGCTTGTGTCGTTCGAGCACTGAGGAGAGGGTCGTAGGTCTATCAGGCTCACCTGTAGTCACTGCTGTATGTGTTGAACCCGAGACCGATGGACGCAGAAAAACTCCACCACGCTCGAGGACAAGCTGCAAGTCACCAGAGAGGAGATAATCTGCTCCCAAGACCATATCGGTGGGCAAGTGCTCGAATACGGGAACAGCTGCAAGGCATTTGCTCCCGGCTTCAGTTTGGAGCTGTATGTCCAACGCACCGACAGGTGACACGCTGCCGCCGAGGCCGCAAAGGGGGGGCAGCCGTTCGCTGGGCTCGCTGTTCTATTTCTGTTCTGAGCCGGTCGCCAGCCCACAACCCACAACCCAGTACTGCCTCTTCGACATCGGTCATCGCAATACATATACATATACGGGGGATGACGGCGGTGGCCAACGGCGACGCCGACAGCGAAAACCAGCCGAGAGTGTCCATATAATTGCTATGGCAATATAATCTTATTAAGAAACATCTACAAATACGCCGATACGAAAATTCCCAACGACAAGAGCAGCGTAGGACTGGGAGCCGCTCTAGTGCAGATGACTGACGGGCTAGTAAGGTTTATCGGCTATGCTGGCGGGTCGCTATCCAGGGCACAAGCCAAATATTCCACAACATGAAGTCCTTTGCCATAATCTGGGCTACATCAATGTTTTGTCGCTAGCTCTACGGCAGGCCCTTCAAGTTGTGAGCGACCACCACGCCTTGTGTTGGCTAGATAACTTGAAAAAACCGTCCAGGTCGCCTAGCATGGTGGGGTCTCAGACTTTACGAAGTCGACATTACCGTCTTTTATAATTCCGGGCGAATGTGAACAAAAGAATTCATTCTGGAACTAACGCGGACACCAACAATACGAATAAAATTTTCTATGACACATGTATAAACGCTGACGCGCCTTACCGCAGATCAGATTACCGATGACCGATGCTGTAATCGCTCGCTATCAGTATACAGCGTGTATTGCTTGTACACCGTCGTCCTTTATGAAAGGGAACACGAGAGCGCGTGGCCGGCGCGCTTCGGCGGCTGCCTACAGCACCATCAACCGATATCTAAAGAAAGCACGTCCGCTTTTGGCGTCATCTATTGATAAACAAAATAACGAGTCATGGCTGTTGGACAAGCGCTGCTAGATTACGCTCCCGCTCCGATATCGCAACAGGCGGTGCCGCCAAAAGCGGACCCGTTTTCTTTAGATATCGGTTGATGGTGCTGTAGGCAGCCGCCGCAGTGCGCCGGCCACGAGCTCGCGTGTTCCCTTTCATAAAGGACGACAGTGTACCTTGACTTTTTGTTTCCTAGGCGCAAGTTCACCGTCTAAGCGCTTTCATATTTAATAGCCCGAGTCCCATCTTCTTCATCCTCGCGGCAACGCGACAAAAATATATATTTTATTTGATGTCACGAGGAAGAGAAACTTATAAATTTTATTCCCGCTTTCAACACAATATTTATTTTCTCATTGATAGCACTATTAACTTTTTCGACGCTTCGGGAAACATATTGTCAGGTGGTCATGACGTTGAAGGAGGCAGTAGTCATCTAATTCAACACGAAATTCCTTATTTGGGCGATTCGTGTCCGAGAAACGAAAAGTCACACTACAAGCAATACACGCTGAACACTGATAGTGGCGAAGAGAGCATTGATCCTCGGTAACCTGCCAAGTGGTCAAGCGCGTCGGCTTTTTATACATGTGCTATTAACGATTCCAGCGTTATCACTAGTGGCTGCGTAAGCTCTCTAATAAACCAGACTATTCGCGTTCTGCGCGCAATGTTAACAGAATGATTCCAAACCATCGCGTAGCTTCTCAAACATTGCCACGCGTTATGCGCTTAGCATTGCTGTCAGTGTTTGCGGGTGAAATTCGAATACGTCAAAATAAAAAAACTCATTGCAATTCCCCCTTTGAAAACGCATCGCCCCGATGCTTAAAAGAGAACCTGGAATTTAAAACATGCATGCAATACTAAAGAACAATAAAACAAGCAAAACTAGAATTTTCGGGTTCCTTAACGCGCATAGACCGGCTTAAGGCGCACGACATGCGACGTCTAGTCGTGCGCTGAGCCACTGAGAGTTCGCGATGCCGTCCGAGTAACCTCGTAGTCTTGAGCGCCGAGACTTCGAATCACCTTGTATGGTCCGAAATATCGCAGAAGTTTTTCACTGATTCTACGTCGGTGATCATATCCACTTGAGGCTGTGGAGAGGGTAACAGATGGCGCAGCTCCTCCCGCACAACCACTCTGATGATTTCGCGCAAGTCGCCAGTGGCCAGTGAGTGCACTTCGGAATAGATTGCTTAAGCGGAGAGTGGTTGCATGTCAAGTGTCTTCTCAATAGTTGTAGCCGCGGTGAGAATGCGACCGTCACGGCCGGGTTGCGGACAAGTCGGGCGAACAGTTCTTATTCAAAACCAGGCATAAGCAGGCGATATTTTTTTCTTTTGTTTTCGGGAATCACAGCGTCGGCCTGGCGGAAAAGCCGGGTCATCTTTTCCGTAAAGATGGTTACCCTTTCTTTTGGTAGCTGCCCCCGTGTCGCCTGTAAAGAAGCGGCAGTTCCCTTCCGGACGACGCTTGTGAACGTGTCCAAGAGTGTGCTGCCGAAGTAATCTCAGGTTTGAAGCGACGACTACCGATTCGCAAATCAGGTTTTTGCTGCCTCTTCCAGGTAATGCAGACGTGAAGCAGCTTGCCTTTGGTGTTCCAGTTGTTAAAGGCGACGACATGGTCAGATGTTTGAAGCCAGGTTTCCGGGTCGTCGAGTAATGAACCGCGGAAGGTTGGTGGCTCCCTGGGTTGCCGGAGCAGAAACGGTGCAGGTGGCACAGGCTCTGTCATCGTCGCTTTGGTCGAGGTCAGAGTCGTGGTTTCCCTGTTGTGCGGAAGGAGCCAAACTCTGGCTGTAATCCCTTCTGCCTGCGTCTAGTTCGACGATCAGGCTTATTCTCATCGTCGTCGTCTTCGCGGATAGGGCTTAGGTCAACGCTTCGCGGTGGCGTCCGGATCATGCAGCAGCACCTCCACCAAATGACATATGGTCGTGACGTCGAAGGAGGCAGTAGTAGGCTAATTCAAGACGAAGCTCTTTATTTCAGCGAACTTGTGCCTGGAAAAAGAAAACTCACGCTACAAGCAATACACGCTCTACACTGATAACGGCGAAAACAGCGCCGGCCGTCGATAACTTGCGGTCAAGCTGTCGTCTTTTTAGGCATGTGCTACTGAAGATTCCAGCGTTAGTGGCCGCGTAAGCTCTGGGATAAACTAGACTATTTGCGTGCTGCTCATAGTCTGAACTGAAAGGTATATAACAATCGCGAAGCTTCTCTAACTTTTCCGGGAGACTGGCCCCTCACTAGCTCCCGTTCCTCAGGCGGCGGCCAGGCCTTCAATCCTGGCGGCGTCTTCCACCAGCCGGACAGCCCAGAGCTTGTCCTGCGGACACCTGCTGAGCAGCATAGCCTCCCACTGCCCGGCCGTGGTGATTATAAATTTAGGGTTTATGCTGTGTTATATTGCGATAGCAATTATATGGACAGTCTCGACGGGTTTTCGCCGTCGCCGTTGGTGCGTGTTGCGCGGTATGGCGGGGATCACGAACATGTCTCGAATGTGCGGAGGTATTGCGGTTTTCTGACCAAACTGTGAGACGTGCATGAGATGACGTACTCTAGAAGTTTGACACAATCGTTCGTTGTGCGATATACATTGGGCTTCAATGAGTTCGTCTATAGTGTTGTGAAGTCCTAGGTCATTGAGTTTCGCATTGGGAGTAGATATGGGGAGATACAGCACGCTCTTGTATCAGCGCTTGATCAATATGTTTAGTTTCTTTTTGTCTGTAAGCATAAGTTTCAAAAATGGCGCAACGTAAAGGATTCTGCGTATGGAGAAGGCGGTAACCAGTCGCGTGAGATTGGCCTCTTTCATGCCGTGATGTTTATTGGCAATGCGTGAGGGGATCTTGGTAGTCTGGTAGACATGGTGGTGCAGTAGCTGCATCGTGTTCGAGTTGCCACTGTTTTGCTGAATGCGGAAGCCCAAGAGGTGAATAGTAGGGAATGTTCGTATAGGGTTATGTTGCAGATGTAGATTTATCGAGAAAGGGTCTCTGTTGTGGGGAGATCTAGGTCAATATAGGAGTAACTCTGACCTCTGGAGTGAGCAGGACAATCCTCGTTGTTCGGCGTAAGTTTTGATTCGATCAATAGCAAAATTGAAGTGCATCCTGTATCTCTCCATCACTACCTCTGGCAATCGATAGCGTGATATTGCCCGCGTTTACACTCTAAGAAAAAGATTCCCCATCTCCCGCTAAAGGGAACCATGTGTGGATGCGAAGCAGCGGGGAGATAATTAGCTTGAGCGGGAGGAACGTCGCCGCTCTCATTTCGCGGCGCTGCACAGGAGAGAGAATGAGGCGCGCGCGCTCCGTCATTTTTATACTGCGGAACTACCGTGGCGCCCCCCAGCGGAGTATGCAGCTGTCACACCACCTGTCGTGCCCGCCGCTGCATTGAGGATTCTTAAAGGACGGGGGGGATCGTAGGAGAGGAGAGGGGGGGAGGGGACGTGCATGCGCTTTGGGCGTGTGGGACGCGGGAGCAGCTCCGTAGAGTAGAGGATTCGTAGAGAGAGAGAGGGGGGAAAGGACGCGCATGCGCTGTGGGACGCGGGAGCCGCTCCGTAGAGTAGAGGATTCCTAGAGGAGAGAGGGGGAGAGGACGCGGGCGCCACTCCGTAGAGTAGAGGAAGGGGGGTGAGCGTAGGGGAGCATAGGGGCAGGGACGCGCTGTGGGACGCGGGGGCCGCTACGTAGAGTAGAAGATTCCTAGAGGAGAGAAATGGCGTGAGCCTAGGAGAGAGAGGGGGGAGGGGACGTGCATGCGCTGTGGTGGTGTGGGACGCGGGACGGACTAAGCCCCCTCTAAGCACATGCAAGCAAGATTAAGGAATGGGGTCAACCTGGGCGACAGACACCACCTGCCTAGCCATTGCTAAGCAGCCTCTCTTTGCTCTGGGCCATGACTCAAGGAATGGGGTCAACCTGGGCGACAGACACTACCTGCCTAGCCATTGCTAAGCAGCCTCTCAGTGCTCTCGGCCATGACTCTGGTGACTGTAGTTGTGGTTGACGGCCTTCATATTACTACAATGTTCTGTTTCGCATAATGGGTGCTTCCCTACTTCATGAAAGTTGCCGGACGCGGGACGCGGGAGGGACGGACAGAGCCTCCCCGAGCATAAGATGCTTCGCATCTAAAAATGGAGTATCTGGGGAGTAGTTGCGCCACACAACAATAATCATCTGACTTGCTCGCGTTTCCTTTCTTGAAAACCAGGCGCTCGCCACTTTCCTATCAAAAATGCCATGTCACACTGACAACGCGCGCGCCATTCGTGAACGCGAAGTGCCAGAACCGTGGTGATAACGCGAGGAAAGTAAGTAGACCACGATTATTGTTGTGTGGCAGAAATACTCCCCCAAATACTTGACTTTTTCTTAGAGTTTATGCTATGGTGGAGGTTGGGGATCTCTTATAGAAGTGGTGGAAGGCGGCGCATGGCCAGGTTGAAGAGAAATGGAGAGAGGACTAACCCCTGGGGTGACGCGGGTGACGCGGGCGATGCAGCATAGTTGCCCGCGCTGCGTGTCCGTCGTATCACTGGTAACCACGCTGGTGAAGCACGCTAGTTTTCCATTTTGGGGTTGTAGCACCGCGCCACTCGTGGCCAATCGGCTAGGAAAAAGAAGAGCGTCCCGTGGCTCGTGGTGGCGCGAGCTAGTAGGAACGCTTTGGCTCTTGTAGGCTTATGCCACAGGAGGGAAGAAACGAGACGGCTCCACCAGAATGAACAGAATCCTGAGTCCTGACGCTAAAATTAGTCCGAACGCACAAGCTACCCACGAACAAAAGAAACATACGACACAAGCACTCACTGACAACTGCTTTTAGGGGCGAAGAGTGGCCAAATGACGACGACGATGACACTGCCATCACGGCATAGCACATGCAAGGTAAGCATTGTACGCCCGTGCATCCACAGTGTAACGAAACGCGAAGGAGAGACCCGGACCCGGATGTCTGGTTAAGTCGAAGGTACTAGAACAACTGAGCGAGCCAGCGCCCGTGGCTGTTGCTCGTGCCTGCGCCCCTTTGTCCTCCTTTATTCGCAACACACTCCCGCGGCCGGCAAACTCGTGGCAAAGTTCGGGTGCACACCGGCAGAAGTTGAGGCGGACTCTGGCGATCAAGGTGCAAATGAACGAAAGGGTAGAGAAGCCTCCTGCAGCGACGCAGGAAGTGCGAAGGCAAAGGTTGGCTTTGGTCCTCGTAGTCGGCAGATGAACGATTTAACGGGTGGCTGTTGGAGCTGCGGATGAGAATATTACGGGATCAGGCTGTGTTGTTGCATCTGTTGCGGCTGCTGAAGTTGCTGGTGGTGCTGCATCGTCAATTGCTGTCGATGTTGCTGGTTCTGAACTTGCTGGTTTTCGTAGATTCGCAAAGGTACCCAATAGTTCGCATCCCACGGTCGACGGGGTCACTCCCGCGGCTGGCAAAGTTGAGTAGGCTACAAGAAAGTAAGCTTTGAGTGAGTTTGCCAGGAGGTGTTAGCAGGCGACAATAGAAGCTGCTGCCCATGGCGATGAAGCTTTTGAAGGTGCCGGCTTTACTTGCGGGGGAAGTGGTCCATTGTCGTTGGAGTGTCCAGAGGTCTTCGCGGTCACGTTGTTTGCCATCTTTAGCTTTTTGTCCTGAGACCTGGCGTGCTTGCTTCCCTGCTTAGTGTTACAGGTCGCCTTGACGCAATGCAAAAACTCATACGGGTGCCATTTGCGCTTCTTGTAGTGGGAAGACTCTGATTTTGGCCTGCTTTCGTAGACACATGGGTTTTCCCAATAATTTGCGCACTCCTTGGGAGTCATGCTCGTCATCTGTTGCTGGCGTTTCATCTCAACCTTCTGCAGCTGCTGCGCGATCAAGCGCTGCTTGACCACTTCGGGAGTCAGGTAGTCGTGAGCGTGTGCCTGGCTCGCAGGTGAATGCGAGCTGCATGAAGACTGCGAAGTCGACGATTCTTCTTCTTCCTCGCTCGACGAAGACGAAGACGATCCCGAAGCATCTCGGTTCAGTGTTGTGCAGCGACCCCGCCAAGGAGGGCTATCTTGGCCGCTTTCGAAGGCGTCGGAGATTCGTCCACATGCACTGTTGTCGGCAGAGGAGGGTCGGTGTCCGTCCCGGTATCGTGAACTAAGGGGTACACCGAGCTGACATCATTGGGTGCGAGATTTCCTGCCATGGCGGCGTATTTGGAGACATCGCCGCCGGAGTCTTCCGACCACTTCTCGATCAATGTGTGTTTTGCTTCGCGAGAGTCCTCTTTTCCACCGGTTCCCTTCGTCATGTACATCGCGTAAAGCTGGAGCTGGGTGACGTAGCAATTGTAGTTCCAGCGCTGGGCTCTGGTGTAGGGCGCCATCCTTTTGCGGTATTCGTTGGCATCGTACGTGCATATGGGGTGCATGTACCCGGTTGATGGCTGGTCGTAGCAGTGCTGCTGCTCGTCGTACCGATCGTCGACCTTCTGGGGCTTGGAGGAAGAACTTGAGACCCTACCGCCAAGATCGGGCTTGAGGAGCATGTAGGGCGAGTAGTAGGGCTCCGCGTTCTGTTGCTTCTGGGCCAAGTCCTGGAGGTACACGGTGCCACACGACGGGCAGTACATGCGTTCGCCCTCTTGGTCTGGGAAGTAGGACAGCTTTGGCAAGTTGCAGCTCAGGCCGTGGGAACCCGGGGCTTTGAAGTTGATGCGCACGGTGCACCTGGGGTTTCCCTTGGCCATCGAACTCTCCACGGCGTACCTTCCGCACGAGTTCTTGCACCGAAGCTCCGTGGATCGCGTGGAAAGCGACAGGTCTTTCGGCGTGTACCCCAAACTCTTCAACTGGGGTGGGTAGCGTCGAGCTAGGTTGACCGTGGGCTGGCACGTGGCAAACTGCGGTTTAGCGAACATGTTGTTTTGGCCTGCATCCATACTTTGCTCCCGACGAAGGAAGGCCTTTGGGATGTCGACAGACACGTAGGAGCCCACCTGTGTAGCCTGGGCTTGTGCAATGCGCGAGACCGACGCTGCAGTCGACGCTGAAATGGCGGCGTGCTGTGGCTTCGAAGCCACGCCCGGGATGTGGAGCTTCGGCAAGGCGATGCGATATACGGGCGTTTGAGTCGAGAGGCCGGGCGAAAGCGAAGTCATGGCCTGCTGTGATGTCGAGAGGCCGGTCGACGGCGAAGTCCTGGCCCGCTGCAATGTCGAGTCGAGAGGGGTCATAAGGTCGGTTGAGCGTCGTTGCCGGGGTCCTTCCGTAGACCAATCCATACGGCGTCGTCTGCGTCGTTTCTTGTACGGCCTTGTTGTACGGAAGGATGGCATCCCATGTATTGTGCTCGAAGTCGACGTATTTGGCCACCATATCGGCGATGATCTTACTTGGACGCTAGGTGAGGCCATTGGTTTCTGGGTGCTGGGCGGTGGTCCGGCGGTGTCTTGTCTGGCTGTACCTCTGGATCTCCTGAGTTAGGTCCGCAGTAAAGGCCGTACCTCTGTCGGTAATGACGAACTCTGGAGCGCCATGACGCAGTACGATGTTCTCGACGAAGAACATTGCTACCTCGGCGGCATTGCCTTTGGGCAGGGCCCTTGTCTCGGCGTAACGGGTTAGGTAGTCAGTACCTACGACGATCCATCTCTTTCCGGAATTCAACGTTGAAGACGGCCCCGGTAAGTCCATGCCGATTTGCTGGAACGGGCGTCGAGGTGGCTCGACGGGCTGCAGAAGTCCGTCTGGCCTAGTCCCCGGTGTCTTCTGTCGCTGATAATCTCGGCAAGTCTTCACGCAGTGGGTGACATCGGTAGTGAGGCGAGGCCAGTAATAGTTTTTTTGTATCCTCGCCAGCGTGCCGGAGAATCCAAGGTGCCCAGCCGTCGGGTGGTCATACAAAGCATCCAGAACAGTTGAACGTAACGCTGAAGGTACAACGAGGAGGGAGTTGGCCCGAAGCGGCGAGAAGTTTTTCCTTCAGACAGCGCCATTCCGCAAGAAAAACGACCCCAGTCCGCGTTAGAATACCTTTGGAGCTACGGTGGCCTTGCCCTCCAGGTATTCCACAAGGCCCTTGAGTTGCGGATCGGCGCGCTGTCTTGCTGCGAAGTCCCAAGAAGTAGACACCGTCCTCGTCGTCCTGCGGCAGAGGGTCAACGGGGGCGCGGGACAGGCAGTCGCCGTCAGAGTGCTTTCGTCCGGACTCTTAAACGACGGTTTATGTCGAATTCTTGAAGTCTCAGACTCCATCGTGCGAGACGACCTGAAGGGTTTTTCAAGTTAGCTAGCCAGCACTAGGCGTGGTGTTCGCTCACAACTTTGAAGGGCCTTCCATAGAGGTAGGGGCGAAACTTTGACGTAGCCTAGATGATGGCAAGGCACTCTTTTTCTGTTATGGAAGAGTTGCCTTCTGCCGTGGATAGCGACCGGCTAGCATAATTGATAATCCTTTCTTCTCCATTAGCCTTCTGCAGAAGAACGGCGCCGAGTCCTACGCTGCTTGTGTCGGTGTGGATTTCCGTATCGGCGTATTCGTCCGAATGCACAAGAATCGCAGGCGTCTGCAGGCGTCGTTTGAGTTCCTGACATGCTTCAACTTGCGCCGTTTCCCATCGGAATTCGACGTCGGTATTGGTGAGCTGCGTTAGTGGCTCGGCGATTAGTCAAAAGTCCTTGACGAAGCGTCTGTAATAGGGGCACAAGCACAGAAATCGGTGCACGGTCTTCTTGTCGGCTGGGTGGCGGGAAGACGGCGATGGCCGCTGTTTTCAGTGGGTCTGGGCGCACTCCACTCTTGCTGATCACGTGACCCAAAAACAGGAGCTCCTCGCACGAGAAGTGGCACTTTTCCGGGTTCAGGGTGAGTCCGTAGCTCTTCAGTGGTTGATGTACAGCTTTAAAGAGCCGGAGGTGTTCGTCGAAGTTCGAGGAAAACACAACGACGTCGTACAAGTAAACGAGGCAAGTTTGCCACTTCAAGTCAGCCAATACTCTATCCATGACTCGGAAAGTCCCAGGCGCCGAGGAAAGACCGATGGGCATGACCTTGAACTCGAACAAACCATCTGGTGTAATGAAGGCAGTCTTTTCTCGGTCTCTCTTGTCGACACCGATTTGCCAGTAGCCCGTCTTGAGGTCCATCAAACAAAACTACTTCGCGCTGTGGAATCGATCTAGGGCGTCGTCTATGAGAGGGTACACATCCTTCTTGGTGATTTGTTCAGGCGATGATAATCGACGCAGAAACGTAGGTGACGCCCACGGACGGATGATGGATGACGGATGATGAAGGCTGGATGGTGTCATCGCTTAGCATTTCGTCGACTTGTTTTAGATGCGAAGCATCTTATGCTCGGGGCTATGTCCGTCCCTCTCGCGTCCCCCCGT
Source organism: Rhipicephalus appendiculatus (assembly GCA_030522465.1). NCBI lineage: Eukaryota > Metazoa > Arthropoda > Arachnida > Ixodida > Ixodidae > Rhipicephalus > Rhipicephalus appendiculatus. Next base: position 17,704 of record JALIZH010015602.1, read on the forward strand.
CCCGCGTCCCTCGTCCCGCGTCCGGCCACTTTCATGAAGTAGGGAAGCACCCATTATGCGAACGATAACACTGTAGTAATATGAAGGCCGTCAATCCTACCACAGTCGTCAAAGTCATGGCCGAGAGCACAGAGAGGCTGCTTAGCAATGGCTAGGCAGGTGGTGGCTGTCGCCCAGGTTGACCCCATTCCTTGAGTCATGGCCGAGAGCACAGAGAGGCTGCTTAGCAATGGCTAGGCAGGTGGTGTCTGTCGCCCAGGTTGACCCCATTCCTTAATCTTGCTTGCATGTGTTTGGAGAGGGCTTAGTCCGTCCCTCCTTCCCGCGTGCCACACCACCACAGCGCATGCGCGTCCCCCTCCCCCTCTCTCTCCTACGCTCACCCCCCCTTCCTCCACTCTAGGAATCATCTACTCTACGGAGCGACGCCCGCGTCCCACACCCCCACAGCGCATGCACGTCCCCTCCTCCTCTCCTACGGTGCCCCCCGTCCTTTCCTCTAGGAATCCTATACGGAGCGGCGCGCACGACAGGTGGTGTGACAGCTGCATACTCCGCTGGGGGCACCACGGTTAGTTCCGCGATATGAAAGTGACGGAGCGCACGCGCCTCATTCTCTCTCCTGTGCAGCGCCGCAATGAGCGCCCGGACCACTGCCGTGAAGTGAGAGCGGCGATGTTCCTCCCGCTCAAGCTAATTATCTCCCCCGCTGCTTCGCATCCACACATGGTCCCTTTAGCGGGAGATGGGGAATTTTTTTTTATGGCTTCGCATTCTCGCGCAGAAAGTCTGTACAGGCTCTGACGAAGTGGCCTGGCATTTTCTTTTTTTATGATTCTGATTCGCTCTTTTTGCCACCGGTGTCTGCCGCATTCTTGACGACGATGAAAAGCAGTCTTTGTATTCCAGGAGCAGGGTTTAGAGGTGTTATTGCTGATGCGTCGGAAGGCCCGCTTTAACGTCGAAAGCTAGTCAATGATCTTGGTTCGTCGTAGCAGGTTCAGTAGATGCGGCGAGGGCGAAAGCGTCGTTGGCTTCCACAATTTCTTCGATGTAGGCAACCGTCGTGCCTCTGTTCACGTGCTTATACTCGTTGCTGAAGTTCGTGAGCATCGCTTTTGCTTTCCCTCCTCGCAGCTCGGCTATTCCTCTGGCGACGTCAATTTCGCGGTTGATGAACAGTTGCTGGTCGCCTTCAACGACGCCGTGCTGGTTTGTTGATTTCTAAGTGCTGACGGAATGCTGACGCTGGAGCGAGTGGGGAATGGTGACTTGGTCTTCCAGCACAATGCAGGCGTGCTTTCCTGATGGCGTGTGCGGTGGTAGAGCTTTTTCTGTAGATAGCGTTGTCTACTTGGATCTCAGATCGATGACTGCACCGTGAAGGCCTAAGAAGTCCATTCCAAGGATGACATATTTCGAGCAGCGCTGTAGTAATGCGAAGCTCGCGGGATAAATCCGGTTGTTAATGGAGACTCTAGCTGTGCAGATTCCTGCCGACGTTACTAGGTGGCCTCCAGCTGTCCGGATTTCGGGGCCTCCCCAAACGGTCTTGATTTCTTCAACATCGTGGCGCACGGCCCACTCAAGACAGAATAGACAGCTCTGGTGTCGACGAGAGCTGTGACGCTGTGGCTGTCGGTGAGAACGTCCAGGTCGCTAGCTCGTCGTCTTGCGTTGCGGTCGCGTCGCGGCGTCGGGTCACGGCTGCGTCGTTTTCCGCTGGTTCCACGTTACGTCTTCATGTCTTCTTCGGGCTGCGGAGTTTTGACGTCATGGCTGCGTTCGGGTTGCCGCGGGTTCTTGAGGTCTCGTCGCAGCGTCGTCGTCGTCGGCGGAGGATCTTCGGTAGTTCGTCGTACAGCCAGGAGATCGGCCCCGGTTTGGGCCAGTGTACTGCCGGCGACGTGCTCCCTGCGGCCCAGCGACGGTGAACGGGAAGGTTGTCGGGGTGTCCACTGCGCTCCTGTGAGTTAGTCGGCGATGTCAAGCGGCCGTTGGCTTGGCTGTGGACACGGCACGTTTACGGTGAATCCACGCAGTCCCATCTCGCGGTATTGGCAGCGTCGGTACGTGTGGCCGGCTTCTCCGCAGTGGTAACATAGTAGACGTTGGTCGGGTGCGCGCCAAACGTCTGTCTCCCTGGCAGCGTAGCGCTGGCCGGCAGGTGGGCCATATGGCGTCGGCGGCGCTGTCTGGCCGCAAATGTGGTGGTGCAGCGCCCCGACGCGAGCGTGGAGAAGCGTTGCGGCGGTCTGCAGCGGCGTAGCTCATAGCTGCCGGCTGCGGCTGCGGTGCTTCGGGAATTCCGAGCGATTGCCGAACTTCCTCGCGGACAATGTCGGCGATCGAATCCACTTAAGGCTGCGGAGAAGGTAACAGCTTGCGCAGCTGCTCCCGCACGATAGCTCGGATAGTCTCGCGCAGGTCGTTGGTGCTGAGGGCATGACCTTCGCCGTAGTTGGTTGTTGAAGGGCGGCGGTTGTACTGCCTTGTGCGCATCTCAAATGCCTTTTCGATTGGGCAGGCTGCGGAGAAGTCCCGCAAAACAGCCCGTGCTTGACACCTCGCATCAAGAACAGGTGCTTCTTCTCCTCAGCCATGGTGGGGGTCGGCGTGCCGGAACAGTCTCGTCATCGCTTCCGTGAAGAGCGCCACGGTTTCACTTGGCAGCTGCACACGTGTTTCCAGCAGAGCTTCGGCTCTCTCCTTGCGGACGACGCTGGTGAACGTGGCGAAGAACCTGGTGCGCAAAGTGTCCCACGTTGTCAGGCTTTGCTCTTGGTTCTCGAACCAGGTCCGAGCGACGTCTTCTAAACCGAAATAGACATGCCGTAGCTTGTCGTCACTGCTCCAGGTATTAAAAACTTCCCATCTCCCGCTAAAGGGAACCATGTGTGGATGCGAAGCAGCGCGGATATGGCTGGCTTGAGCGGGAAAAACGTCGCTGCTCTCGTTTCGCGGCAGCTTCCCGGGCGCTTATCGCGGCGTTGCACAGGAGAGGGAATGAGGCGCGCGCGCTCCGTCATTTTCATACCGCAGAACTACCGTGGCGCCCCCAGTGGAGTATGCGGCTGTCGCACCACATGTCGTGCGCGCCGCTCCGTAGAGGATTCCTAGAGGAGAGAACGGGGGGGGGGGGACCGTAGGAGAGGAGAGAGAGGGGGGATGGGACGCGCATGCGCTGTGGGGGACGCGGGAGCCGCTCCGTAGAGTAGAGGATTCCTAGAGGAGAGAAAGGGGGCGAGCGTAGGAGAGGAGAGAGGGGGAGGGGACGCGCATGCGCTGTGGGGGTGTGGGACGCCGCTCCGTAGAGTAGAAGATTCCTGGAGTAGAGAAAGGGGGGAGGACGCGCATGCGCTGTGGGGGGGGTGTGGGACGCGGGGGCCGCCCCGTAACGGATTCCTAGAGGAGAGAAAGGCAATGAGCGTAAGAGGAGAGAGAGGGGGAGGGGACGCGCATGCGCTGTGGGGCGTGTGGGGACGCCGGGGCCGCACCGTAGAGTAGAGGATTCCCAGAAGAGAGAAAGGCGGTGAGCGTAGGAGAGGAGAGAGAGGGGGGAGGGGACGCCCTTGCGCTGTGGGGGGTGTAGGACGCGGGACGTGGGCGCCGCTCCGAAGAGCAGAGGATTCCTAGAGGAGAGAAAGGGGGTGAGCGCAGGAGAGAAGAAAGAGAGCGGGAGGGGACGCACATGCGCTGTGGTGGTGTGGGACGCGAGAAGGAGGGGCGGCTTGGCTCACGGCTGGATGGGGGCGTTCGGTACTTGGACAGGGAAGCACCTCCACTAGATGTCACGCGGGCGTGACGGTGCAGAGGACTCCAGCAGAACTTGCAAATACGTAACTCTTACTTGGCCGAACGTATGGCCGGGAAACACAGTTAACGGCAAGCGAACAATGCACTCTGTACGTACACTGATAGCGGCGAACAATGCGTCGGCCGTCGATAAAACTGACAAGCGGTGAAGCGTGTCGGCTTTTATACACGTATCATCGAAGGTTCCAGCATTATCGCTAGCGGTCGCGTAAGTTTGAGAACTAACTGTAATGTTGACGTTGAGCACGCAATCGCGTCGGAGGGTGCCAATATTATCAGATAGTTCCCAGTCGTTCGGGCGTGCTCCGCGCAAGGCAGCAGCTACATTGCAAGGGTGATAACATGAAAACATAAAGAAAAGAGTGGATGTGGCATTATATATATATATATATATATATATATATATATATATATATATATATATATATATATATATATATATATATATATATATATATATATATATACATGGGTCATTCCATATCAAGTGTACCAGGTCAATTTTCGACCATCTCCGATCATGCTGAAAAAAAATTGTGCAGGTATGTGTGAATATGAGAAGTACTTATTGAGACGTTATATTCCGCAAAAAAAATTTTGTGATGCCTAGAGGGCGCTTCGAACTTTGGGCGCCCAAGTGAAACTTTGTCGCGCTAAATAATTTATATAAAATTACTGGTCTGAGCAATTACTACGAAACAATTTTTCCCTTAATCTTAATGCACTGATCTTTCAAGAGTATGATAGTTTATTCATTTTTGTCTTAACCTTCTTTATTTTTGGCCTTGGCGAAAAATTGCAATATGCTGCATGTTTAGCGAATTTACAAAAAGCACAAATTTTTTCGCGAGTAATATATTGACATTATGTGTTTTATGTGTTCCTATATTAAATGATGAAAATACTTCGGGAGCGTATGAAGCAAGCAAATTGCCACAATGTTGTGTCAAACTTGGAAAAAAGAGCATTTTGACTCATTTTGCGGCTTCATTTTCTCAATGTAGCGGTCCAAGTAAAAATACGGCTTATATATTGTTGCATAGTATGCTTTGTTGGTAAGATATACGGAAAGTTTCAGAAGAGTAGTTTTTGTTTTAAGGAAGAAAAAAAAATCTTCCAGCTGAACAACTACAAGGTAGTAGGAAGTTTGCCTTTGTCTCGCCTTCACTGCATAGCACGTCAGCGCAAGATTCTAGCGGAGGCTTTTTTGGCAGCCAATAATGCATGTCATACAACTGCTTGTCAGTTGTTTTACCAATACTGTAGCATAGAACGTCAAAAAGGGCTTTAGTGCTAAAATTACGAAACGGTATCTTCCCCCCTTTGGACATTCAGAGGGCAGGTTCTATACAACCGCTTCATAGTCCCAAGGGGCAGAATTATAATGTAGTCGATGGCCGGCAAAACAGTATTGGGGCGTGGTGTTTGGCTACTGATAATTAGTACACATGATCTTAATAATATTTAACGACATAATTACGGTATAGTTTGCCGACGTTGTTTTTATGTTTCAGGTATAGGGCGATACGTGATCGCTTACCACTGCTTTGCATGATGAAATTATGTATCCAAGGTGTACGCGTTAGAGATTATTCGATATCGTGCCCATAAATGACACTTCCGTCACCATTTCCGGAGGAATTTTTAACAGTATCATCCCCCCTATTTCTTAATTGTCGGAAGGCGCTGAAAACGTTTTAATTAAGAGCCCGTGCAGTAGTGATGAAGGGCTTTTAACATTTTCAGCACCCAAGGACCATTAAGAAAAAAGGTGGATTAAAATTTTAAATCGCAACCGGAAATGGCGCATTAAGTGTCATTTATAAGCACGATATCGAATCACCTCCAAGGTGTGCACCTACGATACATAATTTCATCATGCAAAACAGTGGTAAGCGATCACGCATCGTCCTATACATGAAAAATCATAAAAACAGCTTAGGCAAACTATACCGTAATTATGTCGTTAAATATTATTAAGATCATGTGTACTAATTATCAGTAGCCAAACACAACGCCCCAATACTGTTTTGCTGGCCATCGACTACATTATAATTCTGCCCCTTAGGACTGTGACGCGGTTGTATAGGACCTGCCCTTTGAATGTCCAAAGGGGGAAGATAGCGTTTCGTAATTTTCGCACTATAGCCCTTTTTGACGTTCTATACAACAGTATTACTAAAACAACTGACAAGCAGTTGTATGACATGGATTATTCGCTGCCACAAAACCCCCGCTGGAATCTTGCGCTGACGTGCTATGCAGTGAAGGCGAGGCAAAGGCACACTTCCTACTACCTTGTAGTTGTTCAGCTGGAAAATTATTTTCTTCCTTAAAACAAAAACTACTATTTTGAAACTTTTTGTATATCTTACCAACAAAGCATACTATGCAACAATATATAAGCCGTATTTTTACTTGGACCGCTACATTAAGAAAATGAAGCCGCAATATGAGTCAAAATGCTATTTTTTCCAAGTTTGTCACAATATTGTGGCAACGTCTTTGCTTTAATTGCTCCCGAAGTATTTTAATCATTTAACATAGGAACCTATAAAACACATAACGTGAATATATTACTCGCGAAAAAATCTGTGCTTTTTATAAAATACGCTGAACATGCAGCATATTGCATTTTTTCGCCAATGCCAAAAAAAGAAGGTTAAGACAAAAATGAATAAAATATCATAGTCTTGAAAGATGAGCGCCTTAAGATTAAGGGAAAAATTGATTCGTAGTAATTGCTCAGACCACTAATTTTATATAAATTATTTAGGGCGACACAGTTTCACTAGGGCGCCCAAAGTTCGAAGCGCCCTCTAGGCAACACAATTTTTTTTTTGCGAAATATAACGCCTCAGTCACTATTGCTCACGTTCACATATGCCTGCCCGATTTTTTTCAGCATGATCGGAGATGGTCGAAAATTAACCTGGTACACTTGACATGGAATGACCCATATATATACAACTTTACCAGCCACATGGGATGAGGAGTTTGAAAACCTAATGTTTTTTGTTGTTTGTTTTTTTAATTTCGTTCAGTACCGCAGAGCAACAGAAGAGAATCTTCATTTGGGTGCGAGGCACGTTCTGCACAAATAGAGTCATGTGCCCGGCCGAGTCACTTTGTAGCGTTTGTGCCAATTCGAGGTTTTTTGTTCGCCTGCTTATACATATATTTTATGCCTTTCTAATAAAGAAACAAGTTGATAGCGTTGTATCCTGTATGTTCTTTGTCCCGTTGTATCTCCTACTCTGCCACAATGTTCATGATCCAACTAGCCCACCCAAGAACCCTTCTGGAGGTATTTATTCGTGATAAATATCTTTGATGCATGTTTCATGTGAGCGTGCCGGTGAGGCCGTTAGGCGCAAGAGCGCTTGTGAGGTATTTTTCAACCTATGATTATGAGAAATGCCATAGTGGGGGGATTTCAGACCAATTTCGGCCACCTGGGGTTGTTTAACGTGCGCCTAAGGCAAAGTACACGGGTGTTCGTTGCATTTCGTCCCCATCGAAATGTGACCACCATCGCCGGGAATGGAACCTGCGCCCTCTGCGGTAAGTTTATTATTTCCATCGTGCCTCGCACATCATCGGTGTAGATTATACGGCATTACTTGCTGAAGTTGTTTTTAATGTGCCGAAATTTCTCTGCATTCGTGTTCGTTGAAATACTGAAATATGGCCACCGTACTTGAAAGCTGGAGCTACGACGTGGTGTTGAGCTGAAAACGCGCCGAAGCCAGGCAGTCCCTGCTGTTACTGAGCTTCTCACGCCTACATGGTGTAGCTCCGGTTTCGCTGTAGCATTTGAGGATACTTATTAGTTCGCGCTACGAACGGAAGTCCTATAAGCTTGATTTTTTTCTATGCGTGATAATCAAAAAGAGAGACCACGTAGCACTGGATAGATTGATGGATGAATGAAAAACCTTATTGTGGTCCTCTAGCGCTCGCGTTACTGAGCAGCGGGCCGCTCCCAGGTCGGGACAGGAAGGCCGAGCCTCTCCGCCACGTCGTGGGCGTCCAGGAGTGGCAGCACTGGACGCCCACGACGCATATACGTAAATCCGCTTTGCCTTTGTTTTGTTTGGTACTCAGGAAAAACACATGGAACACTGTTTTCCAGTTAACAGGCAACCGATGTGGGTAGATAACGCCGGGGACGTTTTATTGAAAGGAGAGTTGACTGCTCTTTTTTTTTTCAAATTCACCTTCACGAACTCGCAGTTGCTTAGTGCCTTCTGACTTTTCAAAGTTCGTCGGCGAAATTAAAATTCTGCTATATCAAGGAAACTACATGCATCTTGCTCCGCGCTTAGAAATTTGTACTGCAAGCGCTGGAAATCACAAAAGTAAATTTTAATTCGCACAAAATTATTTCCAAAAAGTTCCTTTTTCCTCGCGTCTTCAAAAGCCAAATGTCTTTCCTTAGATGTGTTTGCACGAACAATTAACCTTGCGTTATTTTCGTGAATATTAGGTACCTACTGTTAGCGGAAAATTCATGAAAGGATAAAAAAGACCATTTCCGTGGCGTCTCTGAGACTGTGATCACTTAAATTGTAACTGCGCAAGCTTTTTAGACACCTTGTCTGAGTTAACATTTTCTCCCTGTGAAACGAAAACGTGCGATCAAAAGTAAGTTCGGTTCGAAAGTTCATAGGGGCCGAGCTGTGCGATACCAAAATTTTTAGCAAACCAAAAAAAATTGTCCGTGCACACTTCTACCTTTTATTGTCTTCAAACACGTTATTAAATTAAAATAAATTAGTATGCGCCGCTATAAAATAGCGAACGACCGTGGGAAGGCATATGTGGGCTGTGCTTTGGCCTAATCTCACCTCTACAGGTAGAAAACATGGCAATTTGAAGAATACACTAGAGAACCATGTGTTTTCTTGTTATTGTTATTCCACAGCGTGATACGCCTAAAAGAAAAGCAGGAGATTACGAAAAAGTTGGCCGCATTGCATTAGAGCACTGTTTTGTACATGAATAATTGTTCATTGTGATGTATCGCCCCCCAATGCATTTGGGTGAAAATATTTGGCATATGAATTGCCATACCATAACGCTCTAGCGCTTTGTTGAATAGCCTTTTCAACAATGAGCGATGCAAGAATAACATGAAAAGAATAAAAATCTTTTTTTTTTCGTCACTGGATGACGTACATGCGTAACACAAAGCAACAATGGCATATGACGAAAAGCTAAGTTGTCCTATTGTGTACGAATACATATAATTACATTCCAATGCCTCTAAAAGCATTCGAAACGCTACAAGTTTGCAAGCGTGATGAGGACTTCTACTTGCGCGATTGCAATCACTTTCGTTGTTTTTGGTCTTCTTCTGTCTACGACAGAAAAAGGCGCTCCGTCGTTTGCCCTAGCGCTACCATTTCCTGAACCAACCCCAGGAGGAGGTATTTCTCGACTTAACCTAGGCCACAGCCGTCCTAAACGGTCGACCAGCCCCAAGCGTCGTAAAAGGGAAGCTCTGCCTAAAAATGTCAACCAGCTAACTAATGCACAAATGAAACATGTAGCGAGCAGCCTCGAAAACCCTCAAAAGAGGCATGGCAGCGGTTAGGCAGGTCACAAGCGATTATTCAGCAGGCTGCGAAGTGATGCTTCGACGAGACGGTATGTAAATATTTTCCCGCTTAATTTTGTGAACCCTCTCGTTTATTATGAACGTGTAATATGCATCACTAATCATCATACGTATGTCATTATAACATAGCGCGCCAGAAGTGACGGTGATAGTATTTAGAGAAACTGGGGGGCTGGGCGAGTTGCTAGCAGTGTTGTACAGAATGGCGTTCCAATAAACGACGTTCCAGGAACTAGTTCCTTTTTGGAGGAACGGAGGAACGCCACCGTTCCATTCAGGATCGGTGGAACTGTAACGATAACTCGTTACGTTTACGAAGTAACGGCAGAGGAAACGGCGTTATTTCTGTAAACCTTTGTCAAGGAGAGACAAGAGACAACGCCCTCGCTGCGGGCCGGCTGTTCTTATTCTGCCCTCGTTCTCTTCATCCTCCAGCCGAGTATGCGCCCATGCCCGAGCTGCGCTTTTCATCATTACACTCGGCCATGACTGCGAGCGCTCGCCACTGCCGACAATGTTTCTGGTGGCCGGCACTGGCTGCATCGCAGCGGTTGGTCTGGACCACGCTGGAACTCTGCTTGGTAATCCGTAAGTGGGTCTGGTGGGCGGTATTGGCGGTGTCTGGGTGGTGATCTGACTTGTGGACACCACAACCTGCCTTGATGGGCTGCTGACCACTCTGGTGGGCGACTCTGGCTGCATCGCAGTGGTCGGTACAGGCGACGCTGCGACTGGGCTGGTGGCTCTGCGATAAGTGGGTCTGGTGGGCGACCCTGGCTAACTCTCAGCGGTCGGTTCCAAGAACGCTGCAACTTGGTTTGCAGATGTGGCAGAAGTGTCTCGGGTGGGCGACACTGGGTGTGACGCAGTGGTCGTCGCACGCCTAGGAGATACCTATGCGTCCGAGCACGGACAGACTGCGGGACGTGGTCACGACCATGATGCGACGCTGCTGCATCTTGCTTGCTGTCCTGCTGCACTGCCAGGTACTCTGGTGGACGCCACTGGCTGTGTCGAGGTGGTCGTTGCCGGTTATCGTGAAGACTACCCCTTCGTAGCTGGAAATACATGGCAGAAAATCCAGAATGCAGTACTGCGACTGCCCTCACTGAGCGCGGACGTCTGCGCTGTTCGGGGCGCGTCAAGGTGCGACGGGTTGTCCCACTAGACATCTGCGACATTGCTGGGCAGAGTTCACATGCTGACTTGTGAGGCAAGTCGTGTTCTTGCGGCATTGCTGAAGTTGTACAGGTGCTCGAGGTGATGGTTCTTGCCAACGTGTCGCGTTCAATCGAGCCGACCTGGCCAACAGCCTTGTCATCAGGTGCAACCGTGAGCTGCACAGGCAGGTCGTCGATGACATCGTCCTCGGGCGCGATCGGCACTTGCGATTCCTTTAGGTAGACGGCACTTGGCAAGTGGCGAGCGTTCGCACACTCGGCCAATGACTGCGCTGATGGCCGGGGATGATGTGGCTCCTGATTGTGGGCCAAACCGGCCGTGGTCGCTTGTGCTTCCTCTCCTCCTGGTAGCGAGGGAGCTGACGTCGTCACACAGAAGGCCGACGCGTCTAAGCACTCTAGCGCTGACCAGCTTGGAGGCTGGCTCGCCGGCTGCTGTGGCGTGGAGACGGTAATAAACTCTGTCAAGGGGAATGGTGTTGCAGGTATCGACGCGGAGTCTGACACCTGTAGGGAGGAGTACACCTTGCGGCTGGTGTCGATGACTGCCGCAGGGCCCTCTGGGAAGCTGTCCGTGGAGTAGCTACCGGGCACAGCTGCACCAA
>JALIZH010015603.1:0-77596 GCA_030522465.1 Rhipicephalus appendiculatus
GTCACAGTGGAGCTGGTGGTCATCCTAGCTTGTTATAGCAGCTTGGCTACGTATTTGCTAGGTTTTTTTGCAAGCTATTACCAAGTGTTGCAAAATTGCATTTGGTTCTATGTGATAATACGCGGCTATGGCGGGAACATGGCACGTGAGTAGATACGCTAATCACGTTATTCTTGCGAGAACGTTTCACGTGATTAGTTACGCACCAACATATACTCACCAATTACATGCTAAAGAAAACATAGCAACCAGCAGCTAGCACCACCAGCAAGAATAAAGAAAAGAAAACACGTAAGTTTCATAATCTGCTCCACTCAGGCGTGCGCAGGGTTCCCCATGAAGGGGAGGGGGGGGGGGGGGGGGGGGCAAAGGATCATCGCAGCGCCCCCAGGCCCCCACTAAGTCAATGCATGGGGCGGATTTTGCGCCCCCCCCCCCCCCACCCCTCTTAGGCGAATAGGAAAGCTCGCCCCCCCCCCTCCCGTGCGCACGCCTATAGCCCCACTCATAACACCATAACACAGCTTGTGTAAAGCGCATGAGCATTAGTGAGATACATCAAGGGTGTTTCCTATCATGAAGTCATGTTACGAGGCATTCAAAAGGAGGTTGAATCGGTTGAATGTCCTGTCAAAAAGCTTTCAATGCGCACAAGTGCCATGTTTTACAGCCATTATGCATATAGTTGAGGCGAGCGCACAGCGACCATTCTGCACCGGTGATCGCATTCCAGTGCCATCAATAGGTAGAATGCAGTCGATTTCGCGCAGCACACGTGTGATTCCACGGCGCTTTTGTAAAGGAGCCGTCGCCTAGCTGCCCCACATTCTCTGGCATTGCGCTTCGCGCCATTCGCGTTTCAAGAGAGCCTAGGCATCGCGTCTTATCAGTAATAACAACCTCATGTGCATTGTAGCGTCTACAATGCAGGCGAAGGCGACCAAGTGTAAACGTAGTAGCGTTCGCTGAAGACGTAGCGACACAAATGGAGAAATAAAAACACGGTAATCGTTCTAACACTGCCGTAAACAAAGCGCGATTGCTTACCTTCTGCGTCGGACAGTCGCAATCCACCACCGCCGTCGCTCATGAAATAGCACCGGAAACCTGTAGAAGTGCGTTCCTGGCGATTTTTTGTATGTGTTTGAGCAGCCGACAACGCAGCAGTTATTTTTTCGACATCGCTGAAGCCCGACAGAGTCGTTAAATCACGATGAAAAAACATCCATCCGTGCACTCGCGTCCACGCTCGCGGGAAGACTGCTCGCCCGGACCCGCCAATGCTTCCGAGCCGTGGCGGCAGATGGCGTCGTCGGCGCTTTGCGCATCGCCGGCGCCCGCACTGCGGCCGTTTGGGAGAGAATATAGAGGAGCCTCGTCTTGTTGCGGGAGAGGGTCGGCCTGTTGAGAGGATATGGAAGAGAGTGTCGCTACTTTCTATATTAAGGGGCTTTACGTCGATGTGGTCAAGAGCGCCATGACATCGCGACTCGCCGTCTTTTTCGAGTAATTCAACGTGCTCCGCTGAAGTGGACAGTCCACTAGGTAGACCGATCCAGAATCGCACCCCTGGTTTGCTATGACCCTTCATATACGGCTGCATCTGTATGCCTCAGAGCCGCAGCCCTTCTCTCCTCTTTGCAGTTTTCGTTGTCACGGTAGCTTACGTGACCGCAAACCTTTTTTTCTTGCCTCCGGAGACGAATAAATCCGACCAACAAGTCCGGTACAAGGAAGGAACGAATACATCAGGGAGGGCAGGTAGGTTAACCAAACAGCAGTCCGGTTGGCTACCGTATACGCTGTGGGAGGGGAAAAGGGAAAGGGGAGTGGAAAGATGAGAGAGACAAGATAGAGAGGAGCATAAAATGAAGGAAATGGTCAATAAAAGCGCTGACACGCACAGTCTCAATTGAAAAAGATTGGACCGGTCGCCGGAGAGGCAAGATTGCAACACACGGCGCTGTTTTTCCCGAGCACGCCGATGTCGAGAGCGCGAAGCAGGGATGGCCGGCGGAAAGCACTCCAACAAGCAGCTTTTTCTGGGCAACTACGATAAAGATATGGTTGCTCGCAACTGCAACGAAAAACAAGAAACAGGAAATCATGTGCGTAGCCATATCTACCGATAAGCCATGAACAAGCGTTTCTTTAAGATGCGGGCTTCAGGATGACCAAATAGCAGAATGGCCTGCTTTCCGCCGGTCCGCCAGCCACCCCCTGCTTTGGAAAAAAAATGAGCTTGACAATCTCGCTATCACCGTGCTCGTGAACAGCGCCACGTGTCGCAATTTTGCGGCTCCGGCAAGCGATCACGTCTGATAATATTTTTCCAGTGAGACTGTACGTGGCGGTGGCGCTGTGTAATAGTCGCAGGTGTTCACAAAGGCCCGCCGTCCTTAAAAAGCGCAAAAGCTTTACCTGCCTTGTGGGCCGACGAGCAGGCCCGTAGCCAGGGGGGGGGGGGGGGCAAGGGGGCCCGGGCCACCCCGAAATTCGGATTGAGGGGGGGTGTTTTACGGAGAAAAAATAATAAAAATAGGGGGGTTTTCAAGGTTTTCAACAGGTGGGCCCCCCCCCCCGAAAAAAAATTTCTGGCTACGGGCCTGCCGGCGAGTGATGGGGACGGCGCTCCAGCAGCATCCGCACGGAGAGCGGCTGATCGTCTAATCGCGTCAGAAAGCTTTCGCATTTCAGATGCAAATCGAGGGCAACGGCATAGCAGATGATCGATGTCTACCGGAGTGCCGCAGACCTCGCAAGCCACACTGTCCGTCACTCCAATTAATGTTGTGTATGCCTTCGTGAAGGCAACTCTCAAAAAGCAGCTTCACTATTGGAACAGGCACGTCTTGTGGCAGTGGGGCTAAATTCTGGCCAAGGGCTCGAGCAAGCGGCATGATGTGGCTCTGAGCGCTCCTTTTAACATTAGTCGGGGGGCTTGATAATGGTTCCTTTATGCTACAGTTTCATCTACAGGTGAGTTTTGTGGCGCTTCAAGGCAAACTCTGAGCCCCTGGACATGGGCGCGTTCCCGTGTACGGGTATTAATTACGCAGGTATGGGTATGGGCATGCAGCAGCGGTATCGCAACCATACGTCTAAGAAAGTCGGGTACATTTCTGTCGTTGCATATGATAAAGTCTTCAAGGTCTTCTTTTCCTCCGATAGTGAGTGTGTAAAAACATTATTAAAAATATCTAGCGTTATTGAGCGAGGTAGGTGACGCCTTCGAGTCATTGGACAAGCGCAGCTGCCTCGGCGCACCGGAATGCCCGCAGTTAATCGGCGGGCTCGCGGCTGAACAGGGCCACCTCCCATCATGCCCCCCGGTTTCGAGAGTGTCATGTCTACCCGGTTCGTAAAGAACCTCGAATACATAATGAAGGAAAACACATATACTTTGTCTGAATGCTGCTGACTGGATATTTATTAGACGGTCACTGACGAACAAATACTTTGTGCCCTTACTCAAGTTCTGAATCGCAGCGCCTTCTGAGAACACATTTGCCGTTGGCGTGGCGACAGAAAAGTGGTCTGCACCAGCATCGCCGCTGCAAGTTGCGTGAACACGTTAGAGGTTTGCCGCGGAAGCGTCCTTTGATGACAAACTCGCAATCGCACTCGCCACAGTTGCTCGAGCTCGTCCACAGGACTTCGAAGCGATGGCGGCACCTGTGGCGTCCTAAAATAAAAAGAGAGCGTTCACAAAACATGCTCGGGAATTCATGAATATTGATATTCCCAACTTTCATGGTGGCCCAATACATTATTTTTGCAAGCGTCTACATAAAGAGGGCTTCTAAGACGTGTGTGCCACTTACAAATGTAAGGATACACCGGCACGGCTTTTCGACATAGATATATTTGTCATTCGGCAAACAACTAATGATACAACAGCACCGTGTATACTTATCTTACAGTCCCCGTTTTGCTTCCGATGTATTGAGGGCACTTGACATTTTCCGGTAATTTCCAATGGTGCTTACAAATGGGTATTTGTGGCTTTCTGTTAGACATGTGTCATGTGGGCCATCCGCCTTTGTTGCTTCTGGTCAAGCAAAATTTTTAAATCCGGTTGCCAGCTCCTCTGCATTAAAACGTGCGGCCGCCCTGTCGTTACCTCTGCTTTACCTACATACGCAGCTGCTTGCAGGAGGCGATAAAACTTGAATCTCGTGCCTACTTCGCAGCATCTAAGAGCCATGAACAAAGAAGCTTCAAACATTTTTCAAGAAATGAAAGCAAGTGTGTATGTGTTGCATTGTACTGAAATTTCTCAGCAAAATTCCTGCAAAAACGAAGCAGCAATAAGATAACTTTACAGACTTTCGGAGATAAAAGGCGCATTTTTTATTATATGATATTTAGAAGATGTTGGCGTTTTTGTAAAGCACCGCAACTCCTTTTCACCGATGTTTAAGGCACAGCAACGAAAAAATTCATAAAGAAAAGAACAGCAAGGCAGAGTTCATAGAATTCCATTCACATAATCACACGCAGAAAAACACAATATAGAGTCCCGTCACATAACACTATAGTTCGCATAAGATACAGTGGCACTACACAACGTCCAGTCACATAGCAGCACTCGAATTGGGGAAGTCCAGTCACAGGGACGCAGAATGAGTTCCCACATCAAGTGGCACAAAGCGCTACACGGTCAGGTCCAATCATATGCATATAATCTATCTAAACACGTTTTTCTCAATAATTTACAAGTATGCCACTCTCTTCTAAGAATTTGTTGACGGCTAGTAGTGCGCGTTTTTGTAAGGCACGTGCTGGCCATGGACGTAGAATTTTTCGAAGACTGAAGGGTCTACAATCCAGCGCCATTAAATCTCTTATTAGCTCCTGGCCTACATTGCAGTTTCAATAGATAATCTACAGCGGTTAGTCACACCAGCCATTCTATTTATATCTGTTGTTTCCATTAAAAAAAGAATGAACAAGGGTAAACTGGAGATGCTATACATGACTACGCTATACATGACTATCTATGCCTGCGTGACGCCAAGCGACGACATGATATGACAGATTAAAGCAGATGAAAGGAGACAAGAGCAGACAGTCCAGGCTCCTAATGTGCTCCGCACTTTAAAAAGTCTATACAGCCGTCATGTCGGTCAAAGAGTCGCGTTGACAGGTGTAGGGCTAATATGGCGTGGAAGAAACGCAGTACCGCACCAGGTGCCACACCATGTGAATTACGTATGCCAACCCATTACGAAGGGCTCAGCCATGATTCATCACTAGTATTGTCAGCCACAGCATCAACCCTGTTTGCAGCTACACAGGGGCACACATTATGTTACATATACGCATAGTTGGTATTTCGCTACTTCACAAGATGACAATAAACTATGGTGTAGTGGGTGCCTCGCAACTGTTCTTGTTGTAGGCACCCTAAGAGTGCTTACAACGAACTCTGTTGCGCTTCGCCACCTTGGCCACACCACATGCCTTTCGTCTTCGAGTCGTCTTAGGTGATTAAAGAACTCTGTGGGTGATTAAGGAACTCTGAGCGCCCGTCCTGTCTGTGTGTTTCTTCTCATGTGTGGTCGTAAATATGGCGCGTAATTGACTATTGAATTCAGAACTTTGTGGGCTTTTCCCTTCTGCGATGTGGTTATACGAAGGACAATGAGAAAAAGAAGGAAAAGCATTGAAGTTAGCAATGCGAGCGTTCGGCTTGAGTCTTGACGTAGCAGAAAAGTCGTTTAACGAGGTACCACAAAATCTAGCATGCGTCAGTGTCAATTGTGTTTACAATCGATCACCGAGGATAGTCGCTTTCATGAATTGTAGCAATGCATTCATGCGTATGCCCGAGCATGGCTAAACAAAAACTTGCTCAGACAGTTACGCTAACGCTTAAATGATGAAACTGCGCACATTACGATTATGCGGTAGGCCTAGTCGGAAAAAAGTTCTTGATTGCGATTAGTTTCAGGCTTCAGGTGTGTACGTAACATTTTCCTTTGTAAAGATGTGTCTGCTGCACTTACCTGGTCTTCCTGGTCGATGTATGGTCCAACCCCCTGGATTCTGTCCACCTGATCATGAAAAGGGTTTCACAAAGAGAAGCGTTACTGATGGCCTGGAAAGTTATGTTTGCATGGTTTAAGCACATAGACGAAAAATAAAGGTGTCTTAAACAAATGTATAAAGAAATACAATGCTATAAGGTGGAGTAAACAGCGCATGAGCCCAATTGCTAAGCTCCGTTAGAACAAAAAGCGGTGCATCTTACGATGCCTAAGAGAGGACTTGGTGTGTCGACGTGGTGCACAGTCAGCACACACACAAAAAAAGAATGTTGTCATACGTGTTTGCGCGACACATAAAAATGACAGGTAAGAAAAACTTTGATCGAAAAGGGATAGTTCCTATATGCTTTGATTTCTCCCTTAGCGCAAACATATTCTGAAGCTAGGGACGAAAAGAATAAGACGCACACAAGGGCTCAAGGAGCGCTCAGGAGGCACTCGTGCTATACCAAGGGAGTGGGGGGGTATGTTTACAGGGCCACGTGGAACGCATAGCCGAGATTGTGGATTGTACACCTGTATTTGAACAGTGTGCAATGCCTTGCGCTCATGTAGACCAAAGAACATGAGAAATAATACGAGCGGCAGAAATGGCCAAGGTAGACCACCAGTACCACCAGGTAGACCACCAGGCTACAAGTAAACCACCAGGTGCCGTCTATAGCCTTGTATAAGAAAGAATTGCGCTATCTAGATATATTATGCGATAGTGACAGGTGAAGTATATTCTCAACGAGTTTTCCGTTGTTAATCTTACTGATGCCTTTAATTAGTCAGCTGACTAGTCATCAGTTTAGGGTGTCGTGATTTGTGGAACCGGAGTGCGCGGGCACGTGTTTACCGTTATAAATATTTTTTCCAACAATAAAAACATAGTTGGAAGTTAGCGCTTGTGTAGGTAGCATTAGTGTAGTTCGTTGTTTCAGCAGTTGTTTGCGCTAAGGAAGAAATAATGAATTACCAACACACCCCAACATGCACATTCCTATAAGCGTGTAAGACTGACCAACTAACTTTTAGATACCTCCCAACACTGTATTTCTCTAGATAAACGCTTTTATGTTCGTTCTACTTTCCTGTACACATACTTCGCGCAAACTTTTTTTTGTCATTGCAGCACATTCTTTATTGTGAGGTAGGAAAAGAATAAAGCCTCAGCCTGCACCATAAGAATATAGAAGGCAGACAGTGCAGTACAGACTAATTTGTGCAAATACAGGTATTCTCCCTGAAAAATACTTTTCTGTCTCCGGACTAGGGCGTCGCCTACGGTAGCGGCTGCAAGGGTGTCCCTCATGGATCGCCCGGCAGCTTAAGCTCCTCAGGACCTTTAAATAAAGTTCTTGACTGACTGACTGACTGTCTCCCTTTACCCCTGAAGGGGAGACAGAAAAGTAAGGAAAGAGAGGTATGAGAGAGGGAAAGCGAGAAGCAGAAACACGCACGCACGCGCACACACGCACGCACACACACACACACACACACACACGCACGCACACGCACACGCACACGCACACGCACACGCACACACACACACACACACACACACACACCCCACACACACACACACAGAGAGGAGCGTCACAATCGTTGAACTGTGGTTCAACGAGGCGGATTGCTCGCAGGAACTTCAACGGCGCCCTCGTCGCTTTGCAGCGTGAAGCTCGATCTTTCCGACACTCCAAGACTGATCTCTCAGAAAGCGGCTGGTCGTCAAGGCTGCTGAGAGGGCCTGTCTCTGAGAGGTGTACTACGATCGCTGCCATAAAACATGTTCAATTGTTTTGTCAGTGCCACAATGGTCACATGCAGCACTGTCTACCCATCCGATGCGGCACGCAAAGGCGTTCGTAAAAGACACCCCAAGCAACATGCGGCAGAGAACGGTCGCTTAGATCGCTGTAGGCCAGATGGAATAGGGAGTTGTGGGCACGGATCGAAGCGGTGAAGACGGGTGTGGATAAAACCCGGCGTGTTCCACATAGAGGTATGGGTGTAGCGCCACGTACGAAAATGGTAAGAAAGAAGATGACATGAAAGAGGCGCTTCATCTTCTTTCTTACCATTTCGTACGTGGCGCTACACCCAAACCTTCAATGAAATACCAACTAGCCTGCATTGACACCCTTGTTCAGTATATTCCACATAATCCTTGCCCCATCATGCGCAAGCGTATTAATCCTTGCTGCTGCGTCGCTTCTTGATAGTGGAATGGGTTCCATCACAACCTTTTAAGGCGAAAGCCTTTAGTCTCTCATGCTCACGAACATCCGTCTGTCCATCCATCCGTCCGTCTGTCCCTCCGGCAGTGCCCTGGTACGATGCCAGGTGGCCGCCGGGGCGCGCAAACAGACGCCGGTCGCGTCGGACTCTACAGCGCTCGCGCTTTGCTGTCGTAGCATCGCTGTGCCAGCGTGTCAAATCATGCAAGCAGGGAGACGCGCGCATCGCCTTCCATTCTGACGGACCCTGTCTCAATGGGCACAGGCGTTCACGGAACAAATTGTCCGTCAATTTAAGCACTGGGACGCGGACGGCGTCTGCACGGTCCTTAAAGCGCGAGAAAATGAACGCATGCGAAACGGAGGCAGATTAGTCTCGCGTCTCGCTGTGATTCGCGGTAAAAGATTGAAAAACACGCCCACATTCCGTTTGTGTGCAATCCCACTGAGAGTGTTAAAAAAAGAAAGAAAAAAAAACGAAAAAAAAACGAGGCATAGTCAGTCGAATAGCCACAAGCTTTCGCCGAACACACTTTGGAATGTACAAAGTGTCCTTCAATTTTTTTGTGAGCGTTCTTAGCTGCGTCGTCGGCATGCTCGTTACCGGTGATGCCGCAGTGACCTGGTAACCACTGAAAAGTTACGTCATGCCCTTTGTCTTTTAGTCGATCGTACAGTTGTATTTCTAGCACCAATTGGTCTTGAGGCCCAGGACGTGAAGCAGCTCGAAGACATTGCAGAGCTGGGTTCGAATCGGTAAACATGCTCCATTTTAGTTGTTCTCGATCAATCCTGCGCAGTGCGTTGTGAAGTGCCGCGAGCTCCGCGGCTGTCGATGTCGTCTGGTGCAACGTTCGAAACCGCATGTTTTCGGCTTTTGCTGGGAAGATCATAGCTCTTGGAAATCCTACGACAGTCGTCGATCCTTCAGTGTAAAGTTTAACATGGCCTTTGTATTCTTTGTGCAGCATGAGTAGTCAGCTCCGACAATGTAGTCGCTATGCTCTGCGATCAAGTGGTCATCCACTGAAAAGAAACAAAAAAAAAATGTAGTGCCACTGTCAACCCTCTTCAGCAGCTGTAACAATTGCATTCAAGGGGCTGAGCTCTACGATCAAGCTGCAAATAACTACAGAATTTTCATCCCTGAGAAAAAGTGGTACCAGCCCATATTTACCCAGATGATCGAAATGGCCGCAGACAACGCTCACAGGGTCTGCTACTGCACCGGAGGTTTCAGCAGACCCTTTATGCGTTGGCTATTGTCCTTTAGTAGCATAATAGCAAGACACTCATTGAGTCTTGTTGTACCCAGCAGAGGCATCAAGAGATCTCCAGCGTCCGCTGTGCTTGCTGTTACCCTCTATCCATACGCACGTCTTCACGAGACGCTTGAAAAACAATTGAGGTCTGCCACAATACATCGAAATGGTTTTTTCGAGAAGTGTGAGGTTACGCTTTCCATAAAGCGCTGGTGCTTCAGTTACATGGGCCAAGATAACTTGGGTATTCGTTTGGCAAGGGCCTAGCGTGCTCTCCATTCTTGCATCAGACCAGCTATGTCGAGGGCCCAGCGTACTTTTTAAAGTACAGCATGATAACTTCTGAAAAAAAATTCATGAAAGTCTATGAAAATTTGCACGTGTTGTCTTCTATTGCAGTTAATTAAATGTGCGAAATTTCAATAAAATCCAACCAGTAGTTCTTACATGGGCCTTAATGGATTAAGTAACGCTATTGCACAAGTATCATCATAACCCTTGGATGTGCGTGCGAAAACGCACATGTTGGATGCGCTTGCGAAACCAAAACCGAAATCCCCCGTAAACGGATTGCTTGGTGTAGTAACACAAATGTGCCGAACAGGATGGTAAGATCGATGAACGATGAGTGGATTAATCGATTGAAGGTGCACCGTTATTCGATTAATCGTAATCAATGTCCGTTTTTAAATGAATTGAAAATTGATTAAAACTCTTCGATTAATCGATTACTGCAACTGCCACCCCCATCCATGCCCCCACCGCCAACAACGCCCCTTGGCCGGTGCGCATAGGTGCGAGGCGAGCGATGCTCAGACGCAGAAGTCAAGCGCACCTTTTCGATTTATGGGCGCCGCCATCTTGAACTGATAAGCGATCGTTTTGTTGGTGTTCTATGCCGTAATATGAAATGATCATGGTCATGAAACGTTCAATGTACCAGCCCAAGCATTTTCATCCATCCGAGTTCACCGTAGCACTGTTTGTTTATT
The DNA here is from genome assembly GCA_030522465.1 of Rhipicephalus appendiculatus. Classification (NCBI taxonomy): domain Eukaryota; kingdom Metazoa; phylum Arthropoda; class Arachnida; order Ixodida; family Ixodidae; genus Rhipicephalus; species Rhipicephalus appendiculatus. The sequence continues at coordinate 10,530 of JALIZH010015603.1, forward strand.
TGATACGGCTGTAAAACTGGAGCGTTATCAGTCCAAGATGGCGGCGCTTGAGCGCGTCCGGAAAATGGTGTATAGCGCATATTTGTACGCTAGTAGAACGAGCCCGAAGCCGGCGGCGGCCCTACGCCACATAAACAGACATGAACACGCCCTTGTCTCCGTCACCTACGGCGTCCACCTCCAAGCACTCTCATAGGCTTCAAGCGAGGGCAGGAGTCGCCCCACCCCGACGAGGCACAAATGCACTTGCGCGCTTCTCTCCGCTCACACCTTACTGCATTCACCTCCTCTCACCCCATAGGCGGAGAGTTTTCATTTTGCCGGAGGGGGCGGGGCCCGGCTTGCTCTTCTTCTACATTGTTCTCCCTGTCGCTTCATATATATATATATATATATATATATATATATATATATATATATATATATATATATATATATATCCTAAATCAAAGGGGTGGTGCCACCAAATTGGTGGCTTACGCGTTCTTCGCTGCAGGTGTTTCTTATAGCTCTAGGAAGCATGATACACGCACCAAGATTCACGTATTTTCGCTAACTAATTTAGTATCGCCTTATTATTGTAGGCAACTTTCGGATTCGGTTTCTGGGCGCCAAGTTGGGCAGTGACGTAGAAGTGTAGGAGGCTTGGTCACGTGACCGCACAAGGCTCGCGCGAAGATGCGCAGCACTTAGCCAAGAAGCGATCGAAACTCGACGAGTGATGCAGCAACCGATGCTTTGCCGGTACGTACGTTTCGGAGGTGGCGGAGGTCCAGAGGTCACTCACGTCACTATAGATATGGTGTGACGTCACTACAACTTTCGTTGTCCTTCCTATTGATCTACGCCAGTTTTGATGCGCTAGCGATGGGCATCGATAGGGAGAATGAGCATTTAGGTAAACTTTGGAAGTGACTTAAAATATATTCTAAACATTTGCTGTGTCCGGCCCTTCGTGTGGAGTGTCCTTGCATACAGAGGAAGCCCACAACAGGCTTGTTATGGCCGCAAAATTTGATGGCACCACCCCTTTAAAGAATATAATTAAAGACTTTAATACCACCTTACTCCCTTTGGAGCCTACACCGCGATATCAGTATGAATCAGTATGAGTATTGTGATGACTCCCGATTTATTTTTCAACTTACACCAAGACATCGATCCTCCTCGCAACGCTTGGCTCAAAGCGAAAAATGCCGCATAGGCGGCTACTCGGTGACTGCATCACATAAAATCGATTCCCACAATGAGTGGCACCCGCCCATTTTCTTTATTGACGTGCATTACTTTGTTAAATCATGCACCAGACATAAGACAGTGGCCTAATGCAGGTACAGGAAGCTTTATTCTTCAATTTGTGATGGCCAAAAATATTTTCAGGTGGTAGAAAATACAATTTTCTACCACTATAGAACACTAAGAGGTCGCCTCAGTTGTTTGTTAACACAACATATTCTGCACATACAAATCTCTTTGCGGGGAATTATTAACTGAGCGTTTCACTTGTCACTGGTCCATGATCGGAATTTTAAAAGCCTGAAATGAAAAAGCGGGTATAAACAGCCCCCCTGTAAAATAAATAGCTGCCAGACAGGAGGCCAAACGCTCGTTGTCAATGGACGGGGACCTAAGCCAAGCTCTTAAAAAAGATCCCTGGCAGGCGCCGAAAGGGGGGGAGCCCCCGAGGCCCCCCCCCCCCCCCGTCCCCGTACTCTCCGCCTATGTCTCACCCCCCTTTCTTTCATCATATGCTGGTTAACCGTCGGCAAAGTACACGTGGTGCTTACTTGCTATATTGTGTTGTTGTTACATTTTGTAGCATGTACTGCTTCCTTCGTCATGTCGTAATGGCGAGCAGTCGCAAGAGGAGCGTCCCAAGGAAGCGTCTTTGGCCCGCTGCTTTTCAACGTTGCAATGGCAGGTCTTCCAGAAGTGCTGCCAGAAGCCTTGAACATATCCATGTATGCAGATGACATATGCATATGGACGTCTCACAAATCTCTTGAAGTCATCGAGCATCGGTTTCAGCTAGGCCTAAATGCAATAAGCGATTACCCCAAAGATCGAGGAATGCAGATTTCTCACGCCAAATCTGTAGTTCTGCCTTTCACGAGAAAGAAAGTGAAAAACTTGAAACTTTTTTTGGACAGCCAGAGAATCGAAATCGCACGAAAGCATCGCTTCCTTGGTGTTACCTTAGACCGCCAACTCAGTTGGAGTCAACATATAGCCGACCTTGAAAACCAAGTGAACAACCACAAATGTTCTTCGTCGCATAGCGGGAACAAATTGGGGCGGAACATCGGCATCACTACTTCACGTCCATTGCGCTCTTATCCAACATAAGATTGCCTACTCCACACCAGTTCTCCACAACATATCTCAGACGTCTCTACATCGACTGCAGCTGCTACAAGCACGAGGCCTACGTGTATGTCTGGGGGTTCCACAGGCCACATCAAGTTCTCTGACATTAGCAGAGGCACGAGAACCCAACTTTAAAGTGATTCGAAATGTGGAGACCTGTCGGCACCCCTTTCGCCTAGTCACGCAACACCCTTCTCATCCACTAATATCAAAAATTGAGAACCGTGCCGGAACGCAAATACACCATGTGTACCAACAACACATTTCACAGCTTCCTGCGTCGACACATTGGCCACCGGACTTAAACTACCCGCCGTGGTTGCTAGAGCTACCAACTATTGAAACGTCAATAAAAATACTTCGCAGTAAACATGACGTACCAACCGTTGCCACGCTGCAGTTGGCCTTACATCACCTGTTTGCCAGGTACCAAGGCTACACTCACGTGTACACCGATGGCTCCGTCACCAAAGAGACTGCGACATCAGCGTTCATCATCCCGGAGTTACATGAAGAATATGCATGTCGGTTGGGTCACCCCTCCTCTTCAACAAAATCGGAACTTGTAGCCATTTTGCAAGCAATCAGCTTTATTAAACTGTATGAAGTATGGCGGCGTAACGCAAGGAAAGCCCACGCAGTCAACCAGGTGAGATTAAATCATGAGACCACCACCAAATTGAAATTGTTCAGTGTCACAACTGTCCACAGGGTGTCAAGCATTTAAAAATAAAATCAAGAAATTGTGATGATACTGAAGCAGAAAAACGAGATCACTCAATGAATGGAGAGAATAACAGACTCAGTTCTTGCTTAGGCTGCTTACGTGTTTTTTAATACGTGATCATAGACGCGTAACTTGCTGCTCTTTCATGGTCCTGCACTTATTTCTGCGAACACATGTGCCGTCGATATTGCGGCAGAAAAAGCTTTCTGCACCAGCATTTGTAGTGAAGGTCGGCAGTGCAAGCAAGTGGTGTTCCACGAAATTGTTTTGTTTGTAGGTAAACTGCGCAGTTGCACTCGCCACAGCTGCTTGAGCGAGCCGCGAACCGCTCGTGTCGAGGGCACCTCCCGCGGCCACCAGCTCCTACAGAAATACGAAGAGGATATAACGTACGGGTTCAAAGATGAGCTTTTTCGCCCGGTACACATCAGGCACGCTACAAAGTAAAAATACTTCATTCTGAGAACTTCGGCAACTTTTGATGTCGAATTTATGCCCACCATTGTAAAAAATATGACAAAAAATAAAAAATCCCGCATGCATTTTTTAAATAGTTTATTCAAATACTACTCTGATTTACTGGAGGTCTCTATTGTTTTCTTTGAAAACAACCCTGCCTCTGCTGGTACATTTTCTTTATTTCCGCAGCTCACATGACTATTGGGCTGCGTAGATTATTACATTAACTGCACCGAGCTTGCGGAGTGAGAAGAGCGGGCCAGGGAAGAAGGTTTGCACCGGAGTGTCCGATGGTACGCTTCCGTTTGCTTATCTTGCGGTAGGTTGTTGACGATCGTGGAGGATTGAAATGCGGCGATAGATACAAAAAATTTTCTACCGGAAAAAAATTGCCGAAGCTTGCACTACGCCGCGCAAGCCTTGAAACAGGGAAACATGATGATTTTGAAGACTAATGTGGTTGTGTCCAGGCCTTAGCTAGGCGGTGCAGGTTGTTTCTAATTTGCTCTTAGGTCGTTGCTATAGGCTTTAGTTAGGGGACGCTAGGTTGTTTCTACGTTGATTCTCAGCGCAGAGGGGTTCGAGTCAGGCCCGTAGGCTGGAATTGTTTTCAGGGGAGGGGGGGGGGGCACTTGCCGAAGTCTTTGACTGTTCGTGAAGAAACCGTACACTTGCTGATAAGTCGCCTACTTCTTTTTCTGAACTGTGTGTCAACGCTCTTCCCATACAAATACCGGAACACCTTCCTTTCCCATCCTCCGTCTTTCATGTTTCATGTTCTCTTTGAAAATTACTCAAATCAGTTTTCAAAGTAGCTACCGACTTGAGCGCCACTACACGTCTGCATGTGCTACAGTGAAGTGAAATCTACACGTATTTATTGCTATGCCGCGCTATTTTTAGGCGTATGGTAAAATGTAGAGCAATAAAAAGAATCCGTAGAGTAAATTAGGATAATTTTGACTGTGACGTCGGGTACTTTACCAGAATTGATTGGGAAGACTGATGGCAAGCGGTAGTGTTACTCGCCGTTTCTCTCTACGCGTCCTCCTAATCGCACCGCTCGGCCGCCCAAATGCATGCGGAAAGGTCTTCTTCCATGCGGAAAAGCCAAAAATTTGCGAGAGTCTTGAGGCATTTCCGACTGCCCGATGTGCGATACATCAAGTGTTCCGGAAGTTTTTGTTCGGTGTACGCGTACCCTAGATTGCCCTATGCGCGGACGCTCAAGCATTGCCGTCATTGAAAATAGTTAGATATAAAGGTTAGAGCGTTTTACAGGAGTCATATTTTCGGGTTCCACTGCATACACATTTTTATAAGTAGGGGCCGTAACATACAGCGAGTCGCTCGATTAGTATACACGTTTTTATTGTCAATATAACACATAGCGTTGACATATTCGCAGGAATCAAACTACTTACAGTTGTAAATAATCACTAGTAATTAATTATTGATCAAGGACAGAAATATATTAGCCGATTCTTAAATTTGTTGGTAACGGAGTGCAGTTGTTTTCACCGTCAGCGAGGGCTCCCATTAAAAAAAATCATCATTGACGGCTGCAACACTTCGCGTACTCGTGATTCGTGCAAAGTGTAGTTTGCGTTAAATCAAAGTGAGCACAAATCTCACCGAGGCGCCGCAACGCTGGAGTAACGTCGCTTGATGATTGTGGCTTCTCGCATTGTCATGTTCGATTTGGCGCCAGTAAGCATGAATGACGAACTGAATGAATGAATGAATGAATGAATGAATGAATGAATGAATGAATGAATGAATGAATGAAGCATGAATGCCACACAACACCTTCTTTGTAAACGTCAAAACTTTTTTTTTAAAAGAAAACAACCTCCAGTAGACGTTGAAGAATGTAAGAACGGCACCCTACTGTTTTCGAAAGCCGTGAAAATTGTCACAAACTGCGTCACAGCTTCTCTTGTGTCGGGTTGCTCGTATATGCATACATCTGCGAAGCTTTCTTACATAGATTAGCCCAGCTTCCCTGACCTAACGTCCTGAAGGCTGATCAAACAGCGAAGCGTTCTCCGTCGCATCGTCTTGCAGCGCACGACGTTACCCATCACCGAGCATTCAAAAACGACTACCGACAGTACTCATCTCTATATTTTCGCTCTCTTATTCGTGCACTCCCATTGGACACCCCACCCCCTTCTTCCGTTCCCATCAACTCACCCTCAGCGCGCGCTCCCATTACCCCTGACTCCGCTCACATGTGTTTGGCGCTAGCTCTCCTCCTCTCCATAGATTACACTCTCCACATCGCGAGCAGTGTTGCGCCGATAGCCCCGGAAAAATGTCGACAAAGAACAGCTTCGCTGGGGTGTTCAGGCTAGTTATAGACGGCTTCTTCATTTTTAGTAGACCGGAGGTCAGCAGAGGAGGTTGCCCACTTTCTGTGGCACATACCCACAAAGAGCTGCGCACGGCGTCGCACGATAGTCCCGAAAAAACCTCGACCAAAGATCAATTCGCTGTTAAATTCAAGCACTACGTAATACAAAAAGCTTGGTTATACTAGAAGACAGCTCATTCCAATGTTGAACTACACACAGGAAATGTTCGTGTCTCAACGAGATAAGAAAATGGTCGCTGTGTGTTGGGAGGAGAAACACGCTAGAAGATAGGCAGCGTTGCCGATGTCTGACAGTCAATTCACCAAATCACCATACTAATTGTGGTTGCTATTGGCCGAACGTGACACTGTTAGTCCAACAACACAAGCACGCACTGCGGGAACCAAGTTTTCAGATAATTTTCGCTTGTCTGTAGACGTCTCACCGTTCTCGAAAAGGACGTTAGCACCAAAGTATGTGTGATTGGAAAAGCTGCCAGTGACACCTTAGGGTGCAGAGCCCAACCAGAGACACAAAAACCTAATATTTCATTGAATTACGCGTTCTACTTCACTACTGGCAGTCAAATGATTGTTAATGCGCAGTATCTTCCCTATTTTTTTATTATTTTTTTTTGGTGAGAACACAGACGTGACTACGAAACATTCGAATGCATTGCAGCTGAAGAAAAGGTCAGAAGTCGGCTGAAGTAGAACTACTGCATATCCAACCTAAAGCTAGCATATAAAATAACTCTAGGCAGAGGCGTCAACGGCTCCGGCAAGCCGGTATATGCAAACTTTCAAAAGTGTACGGGCAAAGTGAAACTCTCCATAATAAGGCAGTTTCAGTTCACCGGAAAACTACTTAGCGTTAGTCAATTACCTGATTACTGGAGATGTTACTTAGACCAGGGGTCGGCAACTTTTGAGGTGGAGGGCCGAGTAGCATGAAGCCGACACGACAGTGGCAGGATGGCCAATCAAGATGGGGGGGGGAGGGGGTACTGAAGGCAAGAGGACAATTTCGCTGAAGTGACAATGATTTGCGAAACTGGCCTATGTTTTGGCTAAATTATGATTAAATGTGAAGATGGGAGACAATGCTAACTGGAAGGGGATCATTTTTTGTTCCTGTCCAACCCCATTTGACGTCAAAAGTGACATATCGGCTTTCAGACACGAAGTGACAAGCTCAAGGGTATGAGTTCAGAAGTCCTGCCGGGTGCCGCATAATATACTGACCCTGGGCGCCTCATGCGGCCCACGGGCCGCAGATTGCTGACCTCTGACTTAGACGATCGGATGAGGGGCATCTCCTGGCGGTGAAGAGATGAGCCAAGTAAATACCGAACTGCGATTGGAAACTCCCCAATCACTCGTCCTATCTTCCTGCAATACCTACTGCATCGAGGAAACCCGCACTTCGATTTCTAATGGAAACCGGATCAGCTTTTCCGACACATAAGGAGGCAACGACACCCACCCATATCAAAAGACATTTCCCAAGCGCGGGTATTCACACACCAATGTCGGTGCACAGGCATCGGCATTTGTCAACCGACGATCGAAACACGTAAGCAGTTGCCCTAACTAATAATAATAATAATATCTGGGGTTTAACGTCCCAAAACCGTGATATAATTATGAGAGACGCCGTAGTGGAGGACTCCGGAAATTTTGACCATCTGGTGTTCTTTAACGTGCACTGACATCGCACAGTAAACGGGCCTCTACCATTTCACCTCCATCGAAATGTGACCGCCGCGGCCGGGATCGAACCCACGACCTTCCGGTCAGCAGCCGAGCACCGTCCACGCCTGCAGCTAGATATAAAGACCCCCTTACCGGCGTGTCGGGCTACCACAGCACAAAGACGCCACGTACTCGACCCTCTTTGAGCAAAGACACGAAAAATGGACCAGACACATTCCTCACATATAACAAAGGACATTATGGTGTCTCTTGTAAGTTATGCACCGGTTTTGTAAGTTATTCACACACACACGCACACGCGCACACACACGCGCACACACACGCGCACACACACGCGCACACACACGCACACACACACACACACACACACACACACACACACACACACACACACACACACACACACACACACACACACACACACACACACACACACACACACACACACACACACACACACACACACACACACACACACACACACACACACACACACACACACACACACACACACACACACACACACACACACACACACACACACACACACACACACACACACACACACGCACGCACACGCACACACACACACGCAGCCACACACCACACACACACACACGCGCGCGCACACACACAGGCACACACACACACACGCACACAGGCACACGCACACACACACACACACTATTGCTCCAACCAACTATAGTGGGCATCACAACTGTGGTAAATTATCGGCGCAGCTTCAATTGGAGAAGTATTGCTTTTCTAAGTGTGCTTTTTCGACCCAAAGATAAAAACAACCCTTTACAGACCTTCGATTAAACAACTCGTTTCGCGCTGTCACTACTACTGGCCAGTAACTTGATATTACGTGAATGCGCTTGCGTGTAACGGAATACAGGACACACTAAAAAAGTACGTCTACCACACTTTCGTATTTGTAAAAAGCAGCACCTGTACTCACCCCAAGTCGCATTTGAACCGCCAAATCCACCAAGACCGCCAATGCCACCAATGCCACCAACGCCACCAACGCCGCCAAGGCCACCAACGCCGCCAATGCCGCCAACGCTGCCGACACCTCCAGCACCACCTGCATGTGGGAAACAAGTGATAACGTGACAGAATCCTCCGCGTAAAGGGACCCTGCAGCGCGTTTGTAATATATCAAAAAGCTATCTCAATATTGTACACCTATGGCTTAGGACTCTTGAAACATTTTTCAAAAAAATTACACCATCTCCCGCTAAAGGGAACCATGTGTAGATGTGAAGCAGCGGGCGCTAACGCTTACACTGGCGGCGGCGTTGACGCTGGCGCTCATCGCAGCGTTGCGCAGGAGAGAAAACTGGGGAGGCGCAAAGCAGGCAGTGATGGAGCAGTGTTTCCTACTGAAACATGCCAATCGCTGCTAATGGGCAATGAGAGACAGAAGACTCCGACTGGACACAGAGACCCGCACTCCGCTTTTAGTTAACGCGCACGCTGCGAATTTTTATTGTTCAACAACGCACAGGAGAAATCTTCCACCGGCACCACCTTGGAGGTCAAGATCCATTGCCATATATACGGGATGGCCAGTGAACGGTTGTGCAGCGCGAGCAGTCGGTTTTTTCAACCAAGAAACTCGCTAGCAGACGCTGCCTGCGTCGGCGTCGCGAGGCGAGAGAGGGGGGAAGCGGAGGAGAGGAGAGAGAGGGGGGTGACACGCATGCGCAGTGGGAGTGTAAACGCCGTGGGCAGGGATGCGTAGAGGAGAGAAGGGGGAGCGTAGGAGAGGATAGAGAGGGGGGGACGCGCATGCGCAGGGGGAGCGCGGGGAGGGATGCCTAGAGGAGAGAGAGGGGGGAGCGTAGGAGGGGAGAGAGGGAGGGGAGGCGCATGCGCAGTGAGGGTGTGGTTGCCGTGGGGAGGGATGCCTAGAGGAGAGAGAGAGGGAGAGGAGGTTTTTTTATTTTTATTTTTTCTTTAACTGTTTGCGCATGCGCAGTAAGGGTGGGCACGCGGCACACCACCACCACCACCACCACCACCACCACCACCACCACCGGATTAAGCTTCGCCATAAGATGCTTCACATCTAAAAGCGTTTAGTACATCGGAGATGCAGCAAAAGGCTAGCGTCTTCTCTCGTCTTTCTTTGCCAAGAGCGCGTTGGGAGTTATGCAGGGGGATATTGCCAAAGAGCGATGCACCACCAGAACCTGAAGTCATCGTCATGGCCTCCGTTTAACAGCTTACGCTCTGGAAAGAGCGTAAGCTGTGCTCACAACAGCAGCCGATTTTGGTAGCGTAATTGACCGCCGCCACCGGTGTCCGTCTCAGATACCACGCACAATAAGGGAAAAAAGTCGGGGTTCAAGCGCGATTTGGAGCTAGGGACTTTGCGTGGCAGTCGAGTAGAGTACCGCAAAACCACAATAGACCCTTAAGCTTCAGCGCAAGAAGTGGCGAGGTCCGAGGAATCACGTTAATACTATGGCATTGCAATAGGAAGTGAAATCATGCCAGGCACCGCACAATATGCACTGCGCATCGAGTGGGTTGTTTAAAGCTTCCCATACCTTACAAAAGACTTAACCACAGTTATTCGTCATCACGCGCCACAGCACCAAAAACTCCCAGGGTCCCTCATGAATTCATTTAGGACGACTCGAACACGAAAAAACAAGGCCCACCGGGGTCTTTCCGGGGTCCACCAAGACTTCACTGACGTATTTCCGTCACGGAAATACGTTAGTAAAGTGCAGATGACAAAAACACGAAGTTTTCATATATGAATGACCTGGGAATCGAACCCACGACCTCTCCGTCCGCGATAATTCTTTCATGCAGGAACCTTTAAAAACGCGTCTTATATCTTTCACATCTTATTCCTGTCACAGTGAACTTGTGGCGTGGGTTGGTGGCCCCATCTTGGAGAGGTGAAGTGAAGTACTATACATCATGAAACTAATAGCGCCAACAGGACGTGCTTAGGACAACCGATCAATCATGTTTTTTTTTTCTTCTCGGTCGAAGCATTGATCTTCTCCCGCCCCCTTCCGCGATATTTCTGCACGTAAAGTTGTTTTCCACTGCCTTCAGGATGGCAGGTATTGCAAGCTTTCTGCACTTCACCTGATTTTGCACTGCCTCCGCTATACCCAAACATGCTCCGCTATCCGCCCACGTTTGACCAAGAGATGATGCCATGTGATGACGTCGTTTTTGAAGTCACTTTATTATACGTCATATTGTCGTAATGTTGTAATAATGACGTGGTCGATTGACGTCACCCATCATGACGTCACTGTGACGCCATGATGGTTTCATTGACCTCAGCACGTGCCAATGATTTTCGGGGAACGTGGGAAGTACCGGGATTTTGCCAGGACATCTTGACCAAAGTGTAGTAGCCAAAATCAGCTTGCGACTTTTGAAACGCTTTCACTTCGCCAAATTCGAAGCGATGGCTGCCAAGGTGTCTTGTTCACGAGCCACGTAACAGACAGCTGGCTTGTGTTGGCATAAGTATCCGTATTTTCTGAGACAACAGTCTAAGTACTGTTGTAGCGTATGAAATAAATATCACCGACTGAGAACTCAATATTTCGAATATCACGGTTTTATTGTGACAGTTAACACCTGACATTAATGTAGCAAGAAACGAGACAATGCGCAAACGGCCTTTGGTTGATTACGAAAAGAAGAGAACATAATTGTTTCCAGTGTTTTTAGAGCAATGATGTGTATAATGTTTATGTATTTAACAAAACATGAGCAATAATACTACATAACAGAGAATATTTACACGATCATAATATCGGCGATTACCTGAAGGGGACTGCTTACACCGTAGTTATTGATGGAACGACGAAAACCAGAGCAAACGGTATTCGCCTGCATTTGATACGAAATTGTAAAATGTATGCTGCGTGCACTGCAACATTCGGATAACATGTTCACAGGAACCTTGAACGTCGATCTGGAATGCTTTTCAACTATGTTCAATAAGCGGTACCGAGCATCTGTGTGCAGCGCAAAAGGAACGTGTACATAAACCTAAGCACGAACGAATATCTTCAAGTAGAACACCACAGTTAAAATGTATGACCTTTAGTCAACTAGCACCTTGCAGCATCTTCAAGGCTGCTGCTGCAGTTCACATACTGCTATCACTATCTTAAAACATGTCTAACACTGATGCTAACATTGATTGCACGAAGCATATTAGCCTTCAATATAAACAAGTTTTTGTAAAGATGGGATTCTTATTTATCGGCACTACCCAAAACCTCCATGTGACACAAACGTTCGATTAAAGCCTGTATGTATGCAGTACAAAAAATACTTCAAGAAAGATTTATTAGGATAGTGATTATTGAGCATGGCTAGTGACAGATGCTATGTTTTTTTATTGCCTGAACTTTTTTTTTAACTACCATAGAAATACAAACTTTCTAAGACAGAAGCCGCCCTCACCTGCACCAGCAGCGCCGCCTAAATGACCGCCAGGAGCTCCTAAAAAAGAACAACAAGAAACATTAAGTCCTGGGAAAACGTTCGCTTGAAGCACCTATAGTGTACAGTGCACAGAGACAATGTGGGAAAGTCAGAACGTTAGTGAACATCTCCAACCTAAGCTCTAAAAGAAGGAGGTGGAATTACGCAAGGAAGGAAGCAAGGAAGGAAATGGTCGAAAAATCGGGAAATTAGTGAGTTCTTAGGCCGAATGGCTACCCATGTGCTAGGGAAAGGTTGAAAAGTTAGTAAAGCTTGTGTTTATGTGTATTGAATGGGAAGCATTGGTTAGCGGACCAAATACACTTGGACCGTGTTTATCTATCTATCTATCTATCTATCTATCTATCTATCTATCTATCTATCTATCTATCTATCTATCTATCTATCTATCTATCTATCTATCTATCTATCTATCTATCTATCTATCTATCTATCTATCTATCTATCTATCTATCTATCTATCTATCTATCTATCTATCTATCTATCTATCTATCTATCTATCTATCTATCTATCTATCTATCTATCTATCTATCTATCTATCTATCTATCTATCTATCTATCTATCTATCTATCTATCTATCTATCTATCTATCTATCTATCTATCTATCTATCTATCCCTTGCATCTTAGCGTTCTAGTTGTTGTCTCCTTAAATGGCCAGTAAAAAACCTCGTGGTCGAAAATTTCTAATGGAGAAATAACTGCGCACTTGTACAGTGTGAACATGCTGCTGCAAGAACTTTAAAAAAAAATTACACCTTCTCCCGCTAAAGGGAACCATGTGTAGATGCGAAGCAGCGGGCGTTAACGCTTACACTGGCGGTGGCGTTGACGCTTGCGCTCATCGCGGCGTTGCGCAGGAAAGATAGAGGTGACACGTACAGACATGTTTCAACGCGTACGTTAGGCGCGCGTCAGGCGGCAGCTGCGGGCTCTGCGGCGAGCGCGCGGCAGGCGAGGGAGAGAGCGACGTCAGCGCGCACTGCGAGGGGAGCATGACGTCAACGCGCAGCTGCGGCGTGACCTACTTGGCACCGCTCCAACACCTGCGGCGAGGGGAGCGCGTTGCGGCGCGTTCGTGCGGACGCACGGAGGGACAGCGTTACACAGGCTAGTCAAAGAGCTGCTTCACATCTAATAAGTGCTATAATAAGGAAGTTACAGGGCTTAGAACGACCCGCTTTGGCTGGTGTCGGTTTCTCGCTCATCCTCCCCACCTTTTTCTTCCAGCGGAGAGGGGTAGGCGTAGCCCTTTGTTGCGACTACGCTCACTTCGTCAACGTAACACGACATCGGCGATACGTCATCGGCGCGCAGCAAACGACCGAGCAGGGCCCCCCCCCCCCACGCGACAACGTGTCAAAGCGGCGCGGGGAGGAAGCGCGGTGCGTGGAGCACCCTTCCATTAACGGTAAAGTAGCGAGACGCCTCTTTATATCGGGGGCTTTCGTTCTGGCAATACTCCTTCACCTGGTAGCCTCGGTCTCTACAAAACGACAGAGGGCAGCACAAGAAAATGAAAATGCGGACTGCGCGGCCAATACTGCATCACCGCAGGGCCAATTCGCCTTTTCGTAGGGCAAAGGACCAATCGACAAGCTCAGGGGTGCGTAATGTTGCCCATGGGCAAGGTTTGGTCACACTGCACGTACAGGGAGAATTGGTCAGTCGTAGGAAATAAACGAGGGAATTGTTTTTCGAAATGGAGGATCTACGCCACGCGCAGCGCTGCAATATTCGCAAAATATGATCGCCGTGGTCTACAATACAAATTAGAGAGCTTATCTGGGGAGTGTAAAACAAAAGTCTGAGCCTGTTTACCGGCCCTTTAAGTTCATATACACTGAAATTGTCATAGGAGGACGTGAGTGTATAACGAACACAATTCATAGGTCATGACATCAGTAGCTTGACTACCCTGTCACATACGTTATGAAATCCTTTTTACCAGTCACGCATGGCAGATACCCGCGTACCGCGGCCCGTGGTATCCGGGTATGCTCCACAGTTGATTCATAGTCTTTATCGGCATAAACGTTGGAAATATTTACGCGTCAGGGTGACGGAACCAGTGTCGCGGAAAATGCGGTGCGGCGTCGGCGGCGTTGCCGATGGGTGAATCATTTTGATGGAATCAAATAATAGATATAGCTTCTCCAGCCAGAATCAAACAAAGGCATTCTGCACGGCAATCAAATATTCTACCACAAGACCACGGCAGTGCTTCAAGCTGCCCTGGAAAAAAGACACTATAGAATTGTCTGTCAGGACAACCTGAACTCTGATTGCAGTGTTGGCTATCTGCTTTTACAATAATGTAATGAAGATTATATGAGTACATCTATGACTGCACAAACTATAGTAAAACGTTGCGTGAATACGCCTGCGACAACTATTTTTGATATGCACGTTCTCGCACCATAGTATGGACTTCCTGGCGAAAAGACTAGGGTCTCTACTCTAAGTCTCTAACGTAAGTTCCGTGCCGAGATTACGTCGGACCATGAGATACTCTTTCCACATCAGTGTACTCGGCGTTTCTGGGGAGTCAACAAAATGTGTACAACTATTCTATTTACATAAAGACCTCAACATACCCCGTAACGTTTGGCTCAAAGCAGAATATCTGGTATCAGCTTGTACTCGCTGACTGCCTGGCATGAAACCGATTCTCGCAATGCACGGAATCTGCCTGATCTTTTTCTTCCTGCCGATTATGATTACAGAAAAAAATGCATAACTTCCAGAGATCCATTGAATGAAGATTATTTGTGTCTGTGTGGGAGGGAGGAAGAAATGAACCTAGTTTTTCCATTCGGACGTGTGCCGCGGTTGGGAATAAAACTCGCTATAGTAGCATAAACTGTATACAGATAGTCATCGTGTTGGGTGAGGAAATTAAGTACATTTAGATGGCAAAAGCTAATACTCCAGCGCGCGAGCATTTCAGGTAAGCATGATAGCTTGTATTTGGTACACTGACTTGTTTCTGCAGGAGTAGTAGTGACGCTCACTGAAGCCGCTACGCTGTAAGCAATGCGAACATTGCAATCGATTAAGACATCAATCCATAAACAACAGGAAACGTCAGGTGAGAATCGCTGAAAAATGAGCATTTCCAAAGGTATTTGCAATATCGGACAGGCAAGGCAACGGTGTTATAAATTTCTGATTCCATGCGCGATTATGACAACAGTATTAGGATAAAACTTCATTGCGCTGTCTTTAACAGGCACCACTCTGTTCCACTGTAGTTAAAACCAGCAGCATCCGCGCTCACCTGCGGCACCTCCAAAGCCCGGAATATCTGGGCGTTCTCCTTCACTGCCCGGGAGGTGACCTGGACGAGCAAAAAAAGAAAACAACAAAAGGTGCTGAGTGTAATTCCCTGAACGTTGCCTACAGACAAACGTCCAGCCAAGTCCCCCTTCGTGAGAGCCGTCCAAACAACGAAGCTGATGCCCCCTTCGTCATTGCCTTTTAATTACCTCACTCGGACTCAGACTCACCAAACCTTTTCTGAACCGTACTCACTCGCACTCAAGCTCAGCAACATATTACTCAACCGGACTCACTCAGACTCAGACTCATGGCTTGACGTGAGTCTGCGTGAGCCTGAGTGAGTCGACTCATGAGTGCGTTCGCGTAAAATTAGCTTTCTCGGTGATCGTTTCAATGCTCTTTGACGCCAATATCTCACGTAATCGGCGCCCTACGATACGCCATTTGATCCCATACCTCCAAAAGCAAGTTATCAGTGGTTTCAATTCAGTAAGGATATATTTACGAAATGTGCGACTCACACGAGATATTTCTAGGAAGAACTTCCTGTAAAACAGTTTGCGGGGCAAGTTCATAGCACTCTCCAGCCCCCCCCCTCCCGACGCACGCCTCTGGTTCATAAATATTGAAGTGGCGTATGAATATTGAGGGGGCGTTGACATATGTGTGAACAGACGTGAGTGTTAACATAAGCCGATATAAGGCTGATAGTATTGCTGAAAATAAGTAGATAGTACCATAGGTCGGCATTATGAGGTGGTGCTCACTCACTCACTCAAGAGAGAGAGAGGAACGAAGGAGAAAGGCAGGGAGGTTAACCAAGCTAAGCTCGGTTGGCTACCCTACACGTGGGGTGGGGGAAAGGGGGGAATAATAGATAAGATAGAGAAGAAAGAAAGAAAAAAGGGAACGGAAATGAGCAGTCAGTGATAACACACACAACGTAAACACGCGCTGGTGATTCACAGACGCTCGCGAAGTCCGGTCGCCTTCAAGTAGCTCAGTAGGGCTTTCGTGGCCTTGTGCATGCCCGAAGCCGTGGGCCAAGGTCCCAGAATCTTCTTTTTCGGACAGCGGTCTTGTATCGAGACGATCGAGTTTTGCTCCTAGAACACGTCGATGTGTCTGGTAAGAAGGGCAGTGGCACAAAATGTGTTCGATGGTCTCCTCACAGCCGCATGAGTTGCATGCCGTACTGTGAGCCATTCCTATGCGATGAGAGTATGCATTCGTAAATGCCACACCCAACCACATGCGGCACAACAAAGTTTCATCTCGACGGGAGAGTCCAGATGGCAAGCGAAGTCGTAAATTAGAAATATATTATGTCCTTAGGGCCCTCTCGGACTCAGACTCACCAATATTTTCCTCAAATGGACTCATTCTGATTCAGACTCACTAAAGTAATCCTCAACAGGGCTCACTCGAACTCAGTCACCAAATTATTACTCACCCGGACTCACTCAGACTCAGACTCACGGCCCGATATGAATCTTAGCGAGTCTGAGTGAGTCGACCCATGAGTGAGTTCAGCGACCTATGCCCGTGTTGCCGAAGCGCAGTTTCAATCTCACTGCCAATGCTTTACACAGAGTCAGTAAGCGGGTAAGTCGGAGCAGTATTATTTTTGTGGGTCTCTGGTTAGGCTTTGCATCTTCAGGTGTCGCTACCAGCGTTGTTCATGTCGCACACGCCTTCGGTAACCCGGCCAAACTCGTGACGTACATGGTACCCGCTCGATGATCTCATCATTTTTTATTCTATTTCCGAGTCGGCACTCTCACAAACTTCAAAACTGAATTAAAACATTTTTAGGCTGTATTTGGGCTGATATTGTACAGATGGCAACTCTATGTTCCCATCAGTGTGTTGTAATAGTCAAATTTTGTCCGAATCATTCGGACAAAAAGTTTTTGTGTCACCACTCCTTTAACGAAACTCCTTCCACTACATGACGATCATATAGCATTTTTTTTCCCAAAGCAGTTTGAAGCTTCGGCGGGGCTGTGTGGTAGAACACCTTGCCATACAGACGGCCTAGATTTGATTCACAGACGGACCGAAGATTTTTATTATTTATTTTATTTGCATCTTTCTCGAGTTTTCGGTTAAGGACAATGCTGATTTTTTGCTCACAATTAAGGACACCAACGCCAACGGCTATTCCGACATAAGAATTTCTAGCAAACGAGCTCTTTAAAGCTATCGCGTTAAAATTATTGAGTTGGACCTCGAGTTTTGTATGCAGGCTGATAATTATTGTAAATGCGCTGCCAGGGTGCTACAACTATGACAACTTGCCCATGTGACGCATATCATGAACACCTGAATGCTTTGACGCTTCTACAGATGAGAATAAAACTTTATTCTAAAGAAAGTTCAGGGGTTTGGAGCTGGCCGATTGTATGCGGTGAAGAGCAAGATGACAACAGTTT
Source organism: Rhipicephalus appendiculatus (assembly GCA_030522465.1). Lineage (NCBI taxonomy): Eukaryota > Metazoa > Arthropoda > Arachnida > Ixodida > Ixodidae > Rhipicephalus > Rhipicephalus appendiculatus. The sequence goes on from JALIZH010015603.1 coordinate 28,380, forward strand.
AGGTAGAAGGGTGAAATGTTGTTGTTAGAAGCAAGAGAGAGCTTTGTGTGACGCTGCCTAGAAACAATGACTCAAGCGATTAATAAGTGAAAGTGCGTACAGCCATCGAACCCCAAAACATAAACTGGGTTTTCTTGCACTATACGTTCTGGTTTTATTCTTGCTCTCTTTAAGACTAGCTTTGTTGTATTTATTTTTACATCGGGAACTTTGTCGCTCACATTTGTTTAAACTAACTTCTGCATAGAGAGTATGATTTCTTCCTGTTTGTTGCATTGGAGCACCGCACTCATTTTGTTTCGTTAAGATCCCAATACATCAAGTTGCATTTGATAGACGAAAATCAAGGAAGCCCGCTGAACCTAGTGAAGCCATTGGAAAAAACTGGTACTATCATTTTGGGATGCCTGTTTGTATGATGACAACAGCGTTCTATTTCATGATACTTAAACCAGCTCCCGAAGCTGCATTAGCAGCGCACGCACTGTTGCGTTTTACTATTAACGTATTTTTTGTGACGAACCGAAAGCTTTGGATTTTGTGATAAGTTAGCAGATCCAAGTACACCACCCAACTGCATACCTCCTACACCACCGATGCTGCCAGAAACGCCGGGTCCGCCACTCGCCCCACCACCGAAACCTAGAGCAGGGAAAATGAGTAAATGTAGGGCTTTCACACATACCATACTAAACATTTATTTTGCTTGAAGTCACTGGGTCGTTATTCAGATCTCATGTTCTGTACGCCCAAATAAGGAACTACAACAATAATGTTCTCACACAACTCACGAATCGAAAAGTACTTCGTAATGAGAGTCAAGCGAATCTATATTTACGGTTACAAGTAGTGTTCGGGTTCACATTACGGAATGAAATAGGTTTTCCGGGATGCAGCGTCCACAGCGCTGACCACTCTGCCTTTCATTAGTTGTGAATGCGAATAGATACATCTGTTATCTCGCTACAAATGACCTTTTGTGAGAACAGAGAATATTAGATATGCCCATGAGACAATATTCTCGAGAAAGAGTGCACAAAAAATGCTTCTGCATAAGGTATCGAGGTAGTAGAATTAGTGTTCAGCATCGTCATAGTCAGTACAGTGTAAATTGTCACGCGTGGTCGTGACGTTGACGAAGGCAGCAGTCTAGCAGTCGGCGTGTCCAAGATGGAACTATATTTGACCGAAGTTGTGGCCGGGAAATGGAAATTCAAACTACAGCAAGAAATGAACGCTGTACACTGATATAGGCGAACAGAGCGTCGGCCGTCTATAATCTGATCCCCGGCAAGGCACGTCAGCATTTATGCATACGGCATCGAACATTCGAGCGTTATCACTGGTGGACGGGTTTGTTCGAGTATAAATTCCGCTCCTCGCGTTTGTGCGCTCAAGCCTAACAGATGATCCTAAAATAATCTCGAATTCTCCCAGACATTCTGTCGTGGTTTGCGCAAGGCAGTACCTACGCGTGCAATGGGATGGTAACATAAAGCATCGAACGAAAGGAGCGTGTTCGGCAATATAGGTAGAAAGCCCGAAGAAATCTCGAAAGAGTACGCTGGAGCGAAACAGTTCTTGTCTATTCGTTTGGGTAGTGAGAATTCCTGGAAAGGGCTCAATTGGTGATTGCATCTGTTTTTTACCAGACATGTCGATATATCGATACATTTGAATGTGTCCGTGGCATTGATGTCAAAACAGTTGTAGAACCATACTAAAACGATACAGACATGCCAACAAAACCTGTTGCGATTGAGTTCACGGGGGGGAGATGGCGAAGGCGATAAATGGACACAGTGTGGTTGGTTCTCGGATCTGTGGCACCATCTCAGAAAGGTACAGGAAGAACGTACAATGTTATCTGGTATGATAAGAGTTCCGTTGCAGCGTTGTTGAAGCAGGTGGGTGTTTTAGGTAACTGAGCCATAAAATATGAATCTCTGTGATACGGACGGTCGAGTAAATTAGGAATGTCAGCAAACATTCGTATCAGCAGTGAAGCTTTAAAACGACGCAATCTCTGTAATATATTTGGTCCTTGCTTTCGTTAATAGGCAGGAGGTGTACTTACCTGCACCACCTGTTACACTACCTCCTGAGGCACCACCGCCAAGGCCACTACCAATGACACCGCCATGTGCACCACCGCCATGGATACCAGCGCCAAGGCCACCACCTACACATAACATAAACATATAGTACGAATAAGCAAAGTCATGTTTTCTAACATGCACCTGTCTCATAGCCTTCTGTTTGATGACTTGTTGTAGGTACTGGGTACAAAGAAATAAGAGATCCTGCATTGGAACAAAGGGAAACATTGGAAGCAGGCACGTAGGCAAGGGAGCCCCCCCCCCCCCCCTCCCCCGAAATTCGCGAAGTCGGCCATTAACGCAAGAGTATAGGTCGGCAAAAAAAGCGGAACTCACTCAGACTCACTCAAGAAATATATCTTGCGCTTTGGACTCACTCGGACTCAGACTCACCAAAATTTTCCTGAGTCGAACTCACTCGGACTCATGCTCACGAAAATTTTCTTCCAGCGGACTCACTCGGGCTAAAGCTCACCAAAATATTACTCACCCGGACTATATAGCTCAGACTCAGACTCACGGCTCGATCTGGGTCTGAGTGAGCCCGAGTGAGTAGACTCACGAGTTCGCCGACCTATGACTGTATAGAAGCACAAGTACAACTAGCGGCGTGCACATTTAAACAAATGAAAAACAAACGCTATTCAAGGAGCTCACCAAGAACAGCTACCCAAGAACCTTTATTCGGAAAGCACTGCAACGCTCGCCGAGAAATTAAATTCAGCGTCCAGCCCATGAATCAACACCAACACAGAAACACCACACTCTCTCATATGTCTGAGGCGTCAGCGAAAGCATCGCCCGTATTCTCAGAAAAGAAGGCATCCGAGTGACTCACAAGCCTACGAGCACATGTTCTCTACGTATTGCCAAAGACCGTCCACCGAGGAAGACAGCCCAAGGCACTGTATACACCGAAAGCTGGGAAAAGTGGACTTTTGTATGGAATGCGACGGCTTCGACGACCCATTAACCTGTTCGACCCCACTGGCGCTTCTGCGAACCCTACCACCCTTTGTCCGCTGCCTGTGTCGTCGGGCAGGCGCCCGCGTGGCGGAGGGAGTAAACGCCCACCTGTTCAATGAACGGATATGCGGCTCTCCAGTTATACGCCTAGTGTGCTGCGACGGAAGCGCCATAGGTGGTGATGTTGCTCATCACTCTTGGGAAAGTAAGCAGACAACCGTCGTTGTTACTTACGCCGTTCTACGTGGGTTACCGCGTTGTTCGTGTTTCCGTAAGGAAATAGGCAATGTTCGTCGTAATTGTTGTGGCCGAAACTTCAAGGGATGTCTAATAATAAATGCTGTGGGGTAGCGTGCTCAAACACCTATAAAAAACTCGCCGGCAATACGATTTTACTCACTTACCACAAGGCCTCACGAGAAAGAGCGACGGAAGCAAAGGATCGAAGTTATCGCTGGGTTAAATGGAGAACGCGACGCATCAAAATGGCAGTGTGAACCGCTTCCTTAAGCAAGGCTACATGTTTTTTTTTCTTTTGCATTGACCTTTACTACATGATAAAACCATTCGCAATGTCATTCTTTAAAATTACTTGCTAAAATGAATGCTAGCGTTCTGCAACTTTTGTGTCATGAAATCATCTGTGTTTCGCTTCTTTGTTGTCCAACAAAAATGTTTTCACGAATGTGTCTGTTCTTTGCTTAAGAACTGCTGCCATAAAATGGCTCACGTTCCTCTCGCAGGCCTCTTGTTGAGACAGAGCGTGAGAAGTTCGGTAGGGAAAACGTCGTCCGACATTTTTTTTTGCCGCACATCCGTAAATGGGCAACGATTCCCTTGCATTCTCCCACCCCCTATTTTTTCTTTTTGTCAATCCTTTTTCCGTCACTGACTCTGTGTGGCCCTTCTTGGTCCAGATTATTTGGTTGGAAAGCATTCTTTCTGATACACACGCACTAGCTTTACTGCAGTGTCAAAAACTTGCTTTCCATCGCAGATGACAGAGCCGTACCCAGGAATTTTTTCGGAGAACGTTTTGTGTAGAACGGCTAGCTTTGGCGACTGGTGGTCGATGTAAAGGCATGTAAATACTTTAGTATCACACGAAAAGTTAAATCATTAAAAATTTCGGGGGGTGTCAGAACCCCTCCTCAACTCCCCCCCTAGTTACGGCCCTAGCGGATTAACTCGCCTCTTGTGCTGCATTCCACTTTGTTCCCATTTTCTTCTAATAATTAAGCGCCTCCTATATTTCCGGGCAACTTTTTTATTTTTGCCATACTCTTTCGAACAATTAAGCCTTAGCGCCCCCCCCCCCCCCTTCGAAAAAACAATCCTGGCTACGTGCCTGATTAGAACAAAAGAAAACTTAATACGTCACTTCCTGATGTGCCACCGCCAAGACCACCTCCAAGGCCTCTACCAAGACCACTTCCTACAGAATATGGTAGTAGTTTAGGGAAAGATGGACGTTTCAAGAGATGAAAAATTCATAGAACACAGGGTGTCGCTGAAACAAATGTTTCGACAAAAGGTCTTCTTCAGTAACAGCCTTGAAGACGAGATCACTTGTTGTGACATTGGTTCCAGCCGCACCCCATGTTCCAAAGATGCTTCAACACTTCAAGAACATAAAACATAAATAAAAAACATTATGTTTTACTTACATGCACCACTATCAAAGCTGTTTATTTGATGAGTTGTGGTAGATACCGGGTACGGCGAAATGAAATAGCATGCATATGGAAGTACTTAGTTATTGGAATAAAAAAGAAACTTATTACACCACCTCCAGATGCGCTGCCGCCAAGGGCACCGCCAAGGGCACCGACTCCAAGGCCACCACCCCCCAATTCCACCAGTGCCAGGGCCTCCACCTACAGAACATATAACATGATCAAGAAAAAGTGATCTTTCTTTTACGTGCAGAAGAAAGGCAGGAAGGGAAGATGGAGGCTTGCGATGAGAAGTTCGTAAGCGGGGGGTGGGGTGCCGGGAGCCGATGTTTCGACAAGTGGATTTGTCTTTTTCAAGCTGCAACTGGGGCTCTTGAGTCCAATGCGATGGACTCAAGTGCCCCAGTTGCAGCCTTGAAAAAGAAAAAGTCGACTTGTCGAAACGTCGGCACGCACCCCCTGTTTACGAGTTTTTTATTTTACATGCGTCAATTTAAATACATTTAATTTGACGATTTGTGGTAGCTACTCGATAAAAGGAAAGAGGAGACCATACACACAAAAGTACTCATTTATTGGAAGAAAAGACATTCCGAGAGCTCTACGCAGGTCGTGTGACTTAGGCATGTATGCTCTTTTCGAGAACAAGACCAATGTTACATAAAATTCAAAACCTGATTATAATGTATTATCCAAAAGCCGCGTTATCCGAAACAGGGCTCAAAAGAACTCAAACAGTACATACGTGACGCACAAATTGCTTTTATTACATAACTTTAGTGTATCCAGAAGGAAACAGGGTTATAAATACCGGACGAAGAAAGGACACGGACCAAGGCGCTGACAAACAAGCTAATGTATTTTGTTCTCGGTTTCGTTGAGATAGTGGTGGAGTATAGATATGCTGTCTGTAAGAATAAAACACATTTGGCTGTTACAGCGCCGTGGTCAGTGTCCTTTCTTCGTCTAGTCTTTCTGGTGATATTTTATATTGGAAATCATGATTTAACCAGCCTAACTGCGTACCCTACTGCAAACTTAGAGCATTCCGTCACTTTGTGCTGAACTTATTGGTTTTCGATGTCCCGCACGCAGCTTTTCTGGAACTCGGAGAAACGAGTAGCAGTTTGGTCAGTGAACTCCTCCCCTGCAACAAGCGTAAGAAACGCCTTGGAAGCTTTGAGTGCATAGTTAGTAGTTACTGGCAAACGGTTGCCGGTGCAACCTCCTCCTCTTGACGCGCAGAAATGTGATCGTATCACCTACACGAAAATGCATTACCTCTATAGGGCGGTGGCCGGAAACAAAAAAAGAAAAAGAAGCGTATTATGCCAAAAAAGTATTAAGTGGGATCGTGTAGACAAGATTTAACCTTATATTTCGATATAAAGCTAAAACTATTTGCTATAGTTCTAGAACTATTTGCTATGTAAAGCTATAGATCTGTGAGTGCCAGAAGCTGTCAACATAACGGCACAACGACTAGATTGGTTGGCTTCGAGGTTTTCCAAAAGACAAGACATGCTTTCCTTTCATAAAGCTACCTGCAACGTAGTTCAGGTTACATAAACACGCCTAGGACGATCTTTATATAAAGGGCAAAGAGCGTATATTTGACGTTCGTATTGTTGTGAAACACTAGAAATAAAGGTTAAAACGCTTGAGGCAAACAGCGTATTAGGTTAGGCTGCGCATTGAACACCGACACTAGAATGCACTCATCGAATTAGTGAGAGCTCCGTATCAGCAGACGCAGAAAAGGACACTCCTCTCCACACGTGAAAGGCGGGAGGTCTATCTTTGGACATGACCAAAGCTACACCACCATTAACGATGACATTAAAGCCGCCAAATTAGATGACGACGACTACGATGACGACGACTATGACGACAACAATAAGAAGAGCATGAACAACGACAGCAACAAAACAACAGCACCACCACCACCTAACAATAAATTTATGGGGTCCGCGAGTTGTGTCCTCGAAACAGTTTTAGCTGCACACTCAGGCAATTCAGATAGTACCGTCAAAATGGGTTACAATGGAATTTAGAGGAGAGATGGTCGAATCAATAAATGGGCATCATTTGCTCATCGGTGCTCGCGTACAGCCTCCGATACGTAAGGCAAGAGCATACGTGGTTATTTGGCATCCCAAGGGTTCCATTGGCATGTTGTTCAAGTGGATGAGTATATATAGTAACTGAGCAATAAAAATTTAATGCCTGTAAAACGACCGGTCGTCTAAATTGTTCAGGAATCCTAGCAGAAACTTGCACCAGCGGCGTATAGCTTCAAGCAATGAAGTGTCTGTAACATCTTTGGCACTCGCTTTCGCAAACAGGCAACCGGGCCACTTACCAGCACCGCTTAATGTTACATCGCCTCCTGACGCACCACCACTTTCACCGCCCAAGCCAGCGCCAAAGCCGCCGAAGTGTCCACTGCCGTGACCAGCGCCATGGCCACCAGCGCCATGGCCACCAACGCCATGGCCCCCAAGACCCAGACCACCAGCGCCATGGCCACCACCTATCGAAAGGGTGACATGAATATGCCCCACTATGAAAGCATATTATTTGATGACTTGCGGGAAACACTGGCTACAACAAAATAAGATATCACGCATACGGAACTGCCTACTTATTGGATTAACAGGAATCTTTTTGCATCACCCCTGCTGCCCTACCGCGAAAAACCACCGTTCCTTCCTTTTTCTTGCGCAGCACATCGCGATTTGAGTAAGGTGCTCTGGGGATTGAGGCTTCCCGTCGCGATTTCGTGGGTTTTCCGCCTATTGTGCCATCCACATGTCTGATCATGTCTCTCCTCTTCTCCGCGATCTTACGGTGATGGGCGAGCGGGGGTGACGTTAGCCTCCCTCGCCCGGCGCCGGACCTCGACGGTGGTGCCACGTGCGAGTGTCGCGAGACGTTTCAGCGTTTCGCGCGCGGCGGGAGAGAGTCTCTCACTGGACAGCGTTGAGTAAACACGTGTTTTTGCTTCCCGTGCGTCGGCTCCTTTGTTCTTGGGGTTCGCCCGGACGGAGTTCGTCGACGGTGCCTTGCGCCAGCGGCGAACGCTTGGCCGAAGAGCCGTGTGATGTTTTCGCGCGTGGTCATACTACGCCGAGCCGCACTTATCGAAAGCCAACGTGAACGGAGTTGCCGTACTTCGAGCGATCGGGCCCTGTGGTCGCTGATCGTGACAGTGCGCAGCATGTTCGCGAGGGACCTTTTCCCGTAGCGACGTGTCGCCGTGAGCCATTTCCACGGAGACGTTATAGCGGGACCCTTGGGAGCGGGCGTGGTACGTTTGTGGTGTTGCCGCAGGCAATAAAGGTCTTGCGGATTTCGGAGAGCAATACTGTGTACTTGGCGTGCTGCGCTCGGCGCCTTTGCTGCCCGAACGCACGTGTGCTGATGCGCGCTAGTTCACGCGAGGCGACAGCAAACGCGGCCCTGTGGCTCTCGAAGTCCGAATCTACGCTAGTGGCCGTACTCCAGTGAGATACGTGCACACTACAGTTCATGCGTGAAAAGAAAAAAAATCAATGGAACACTTGATATTTCTTGAGCTAACGTTTCGACAAGCTGTTGTCGTGCAAAAGACAAGACCACTTGTCGGAACGCTGGCTGAAACGACGCCGCATGGTCCACATATCTTTCAACACCTGAAGAGCTTATAAATAAGAAACGTCAATTTTCTTACATGCACCACTATCAAAACCTTTTATTTCATGACTTGTGGTGGATACATGGTAACAACGAAATGAGAGATTATGCATGTCGATGTACTTAGTAATTGGAATAACAGGAAACTTATTACACCACCTCCAGATGCGCTGCCGCCAAGACCACCGCCAAGGCCAACGCCGCTAAGGCCACCAGCACCGCTAAGGCCACCAACACCAAGGCTACCACCTAAAGAACATAAAACATGAATAAGAAAAGTCATCTTTTCTTACGTGCGCCACTCTCAAAACCATTTATTCAATGATTTGTGGTACTACCTGGTACAACGAAATAAGACATCATGCATACAGAAGTATGTTTATTGAAAGAAAAGGTATTCCGAGAGCTCTATGCAGACCGTGTTACGTAGGCGTTTATATTTCTTTCGAGAGCGCTGCACATGTGACATGGTATGCAAACTAGAATATAGTTCCATATTAAGCAAGAATTATTTGCTACGCAATTCAGAAGTGCCTTTAGAGTGATTTGGAAAAGCCGTTGGAATACTGAGCGAGGTGGTGGGAAGGTCACAAAATGTGCGTCGTAAATACCGGGTGTTTCAATAAAGGTGTTCGAAAATTTCAGAAATCAGGGAAATACGATATTTGTTCGATGTCCTCACAATTACTTCTATAGCTGCAGGAATCTTAAGGTGGCTACAGACGTAATTTGGGACAATAATTATGAAAGTTATGTTATTTAACTTTTAAACTAGCATAGTTAGGCGGTTACGCCAAGGGGGAGAATTGAAGACCTTCACCTGAAGAACCTATGGCAGCTTTGAAATGTCGAAAAAGCCGCCTCTAGTAATAAGTGCGAAGTAATCAAATACACTTCAGTTCCGCAGCGAAACAAAAACCGAAACGCGGAAATACGATATTTGTTCATCTGAGACACCTCGAAGGAGTGAGTCTTGTTATATCAACAATCAACTGACTTCGTTGTGTGTACGGACTGGGTGTACAGGCTGTGCTTCCAAATATAGCACACATTACGCAAATACATCAACGAACGTGAAAGAGTTATAACTCTGTAATCACAGCCTTAAACTGTAACGTCATTCTGGTCGTCTGCTTCTTGCGCTCCTCCATGCTTTGGTTTCGGTTTCGCCGTTGAATTTTGTTGATTTTTATTACACTATAACGATTACTAGAGACCGCTTCTTTTATATCTCAAAGCTGTAATGGTTTCTTCGCATGAAGAACTTCAGTTCTCCTACTTCACATAGGCGCCTAACTCCACTAATTAAAACGTTAATTTAACTTTCATAATTATTTTACCAAATGATGTGTTTATCCATATTGAGTGGTCTGCGGCTAGAGAAGAAGTAATTGTGAAGGCACTGAACAAATGTCGTATTTCGCTGATTTTTGAGGAGTTTGTACACATTTCTTAGCCGGTGTATTGATTTGTGAGTGGCGAATTCCCTCAGCATGCATGCCGGCACAATCCGCCTTTTGCATGCCTCTACAGCGCATGCGCGGCCACCTGGCGGCAAATCTGGGAAACTGTCTGTGGGGCGCCGTTGCAGACGCCGCCTCTTTTTCCGCGGCGGCATTGGTGGTGAGAGTAGTGTTGGCACGTGCGGATGGCACAACAAATATATTTATCTATATATCTGGTTCTGTGAGCTCGATGCCGGCCACTAATGCCGCTTATGGATGCACTTCGTGAGGCGTGCCCAGCAGCAACATTCATTTTTTCCACTTCCCGTCGGTGAAACGCGATCATCAGCACCGTGAAGCGTGGCACGATCAGGGCTGTGAGGCGCCAAAATGAAGACGGCAGTTCGTGGCAGCCTTTCGATTCTGCAATGCAGTGCGAAAAGCAGTTCGTTAACGGTGTGTTTGCTAACTAAATGTTATACGTGAATAACATGTCACGTTTCATGCAGGGCGCGGAAAAAGGGTGCACTTTGTGCCTGTCTCGTCGCACAGCAGTTCAGTAGCGACGAAGCTTGAGCTACGGGTTTTCTTTGTACGACAAGCTTTCTGTATTTGTTTTGGAATGACGACAACAGCAAAGTATGGTTAATTGCGCCTTGGTTCGCTTTGGTCTCAATATAACTACGCTGTTGTTTACTTTGGCGTCTTCTGTAAATCGGAAAACAATCGCCGTAAATCGTCCGCTGGAACATAATGAATGCGAAAGGGTGCACTTTCGTCGCCTGTCATTCACCGACGTTCAGCGGTTCATATATGTTGTCAAAGCACATTCGCTGTTCGGCGAGAAAGGAAAAAAAATTAAAAGAAATTCGCCTGCGTTCACTGTTGACGTCACTGCCGCGCACCGATTCATAAATCTTGCGAAGTTTCCACGTGCGTGCCTTTTTTTTGGTCGCCATAGTGCAATTTTCACAGATTTTGCAGGTTCGCCGGCCAACTCTCCCTGCCACTTGCAATTTAGGTTAAACGACACTCGCAAAAATACACAGCTCAAGACAGGTTCAGCGTGCCGCGTTCTATCGGCGCCAGCTCCGGTGTGCTAAAATCGTGTAACGCATGTATCGTAGGATCACGTTCCCTCAATATCAATGTGCAGGCCAGCGAACACTGTGGCCCATAGACGCGAGGTACTCGCGATAGACGCTTCGAAGCATGCCATTCCGTAAAATCATTGCTCCGCGGTCCCGTAGTAAAACGTTGAAGCAACAACGGCACGAAACGGCCCACGCAGAGGCCCGGTAGTTCATATGATTAGTATGAATGCGACAATAAACAAAAAATATATTTACCCGGCTGCGCAGAGGCAGTGACATGCCACTACCTCGCATGTGGTCTTCCTCACGACTGCATGCACAATGTAGCAGCTACCCTTCATTGACGTGAGGAAAATGCTTCTCGGAACTCCGCACGTGGACGCGGCAGTCTACTCATTCAACATGAGGCTGCGCACGTAACCCTCATCGCAGAATTTCTGCGCTTTCGTGGTTTGCCGGGAGCACCGCGCACCACTTGCTGCCATGAAGGCATTCAACTGCTCCTTGCTCATCATTTTCACTGATACTGGCCTTTTCATCCACCCGTTGGTCACAGAAAAGAACCCGCCGGGTATGAAATACCCCCAGGTGGCTCCATGCCACAACACTCAGACGGGGCTATCGGCACATGTGCCGCTGCCAAGCTTTGTGCTATGCAGCAGCAGTGGCAGTGGTGGCAGAGGCAGCAGACGCGCGCGACGCCCCACGGTTTGTTTCCTGAAAAGTCCGCGAGGGGGGCGCCACACAGACATGCAAAAGGCGGATTGCTAGATGTGTGGATGTGAAGGTTGGTCAAGTGGCAAAATTTGCTTTCCTCTCGTAATGCTCCTGAAACATGCTTCAGGTCACATAAACATGCCTAAGACGATCTTTCATACATAGAGCAAAGAGCGTACATTTTATGTTGTTTATATATATAAAGCGCAAGAAGGCAAACTGCTTATCACGTTAAGCTGCACACTCAAAGCCGACTGTAGAGTACACCAATCGACTTTTCGAGATGTCCGTGCCAGTAGACGCAGAAAAGGGCACTCCTCTCCACGTGCAAAAAGCGGGAGATGTTTTTTAGGGCATAACGAAAGCTACACCAGCATCAGCGATGATACAAAAACCGTCAAGTCTGACAACAACAACAGCTACAGCACCAAAAATTTAGGTGGTCCTCGAGTTGTGCCCAAGAAACAGCCTTCGCTACAATCTTTCAGGATTCAGAGGCTGCCGTTGAAACTTGTTGCGATGGAACTCAGAGAAGAAATGCTGCAAGCAATAAAAGAACAAGGTGCTTATCAATGCTGTGGCACAACTTCCGAAACGTATGATAAGGGCACACAGTGTTATTTGGCGTCCTCGGGCCAGTATTCAGAAACCAACCGTATCCATATCTTTCATTTTTGTTATCATTCTTGTGCCCTTAAAGGGAAGCTGAAATTATTTTAGAATTCGGTAAGACTTTGTGGTTAACAATGATCGACATTATCGAGGGTGTCGCAATTTTTACAGCGAAAGCTGTTAAGAGATCACAACAAGGGCCGTTTTTGCGCCGTAGTCGTCCGCCGCCGCCGGCGTCTGTAACCAATATCACGCGAAATAAAAAACGCTAAATAAAAAGAAGTGCCTATGATAGAATGGGAATCAAACCCGGGCTCTCTGCGTGGCAGCCCGGCACTCTCCCACTGAGCTACGCCTGTGCTTGAAAGTGCGCTGCAAACTGACCCTATGCCAGCTTCATGCCGGGTAAGGAATCGCGTTAACGTGTGTAATAAAGCGTTTTAGAACAGTAAAGTAACAACCAGGCGTCACACAATGTGAATAGCGTAACGAGTGGGTCGTTCAATGCTGAAACCCATTACAAAAGCCTCAGGCATAATTCTTCATCGTCGTCAGCACGGCATCAACAAACTGCACATAATGCGTTACAAGTGTGTAGCGGGTACCTCGCTTTTCCGAAAAATGACGAATAATGGCATAGTGGACACTTCCCAACTACATAAAAATTATGATGATTTATGGCGTAGTGGGTACCATGCAAGTGTGCTTGTAGTAGTTGCCCTAAGAGAGTTTTTAAGGCTCTAGAAAGGCCGCACTTCTGCAGCTTTCACTGTGACTGTGCTGCGCGTTTGACGTAGGCCTGGCGGCTTTTTCTACGTATTTTGCAGGAGGAGCTTTAAAATAAGCGAAAGAAAAGTTTGTCTTGCTACACCCACGCCAGCGCACCGAAAGTGTGTGTGTGGAAATGAACTACATCATCTTCGGTACCTTTGGAGGAGTCGCACTGCACTTTGATAGTGTGTAGGTTCCCGCCACTCACTGATACGAACTGTGAGAAAGTTGTTTATGTACCCGGGGCACAAGTAAGTATAGAGAAAGAGAGAGATGGGATGCGGAAAGGCAGGGAGGTTAACCGGAAAACAAATATATGGTTGGCTACCCTACTCTTGGGAAGGGGTAAGGGGAGACAGAAAAGTAAGGGATAGAGGAATGAGAGAGGGAGGTAAATAGAAACCCACACATAAACATAGATCCACTGAAAGATCTGCAGCTGGATTAAAATATCTGCCATAACGACAAAGTATCGTCAACCATGGCCTCCGTGACTATCTCTACCTGCACGCTATGGCTGGTGGCCAGACGTTAACAGATCTGCTTCTGCAGATGACGCAACATACCGAAGATGACGCCACCGCATAAGCTCAGCATCTCAAGAAGCCCTGCGGCCACAACCTCTGTTTTTTGCCGAAAAGTGCTATTTGCGTTCACTTTTGAGAATTTTGACATGTGTTTTCGAATTCAGAAGGAATCAAACTGTGAATACCCACTGCGACGTCATTTAAAAAAAGAGTGCTTGAGTTTTCGTTAGAGCGCGTTCAGTCCATAAAAGCAATAAGCAGAGCGATAGAGAACTGACGTTGGTTTGTGAATGTTGCCTCCATATTAGTTCATGAAGCATGTTAAGAGAACAGAAACGATAAGTAATCAGGGCGATAAGGATAAGGTTGGTTTATGAATACAGGCCTGAGGCACCTGAGGGCCCTATCGCGGCGTTGTGCAAGCAGATGAGTATGATAGGCAACTCTGGGCAATAAAATGCACATGTATGCGAAACGAATTGTTGTGTAAAGGAAACAAGTGGAAATTTAGGGGCCCGTTTTCTTTTTTAGACACAATATTAATGAGAGCTAACAGAAAATGATGCCAAGGAAAGAATAGGGAATGTTATTAGTAGTAATTGTAATGTAAATGTGAACAAAGAAAAGTGAATGAAACGATAACTTGCCGCTGGCAAGGACCAAGCCTGCCACCTTCGAAATAACGCGTTCGTTGCTCTACAAACTGAGCTACAGTGGCGGCCATCCCTCTGTCCGCTTTATAGGGCATAGACGTGCATTTTAAACGTGGGAGCGCCAGTCAGCGCCACCAGTAGCCATTACGGCGACTTCGGAACAATCTTTTTCAGCCTGGTGGTGTCACGTACTGCATGATCTTATTACGAGCTTGTAGCTGACCTATAATCTGTCGCATACTACCTGAATGCATCAAATGTTGGTTGTCTTCAATAGTTGTGTAAGTTATTGAGGAATCCCAGCACACATTTAATCACCAGCGTGCCATTAAAACAGTGCAATATCTAATATCTTTGGCGTTCACTTTCGTAAATAGGCAGTAGGTGCACTTACCGGCGCCACCTATTGTTAGACCGCCTGATGAAGCACCACCAGTTGCACCGCCAGAACCACCACCGAAGGTAGCGCCAAGGCCAGTGCCATGGCCACCAGCGTGACCACCAGCGCCAAAGCCACCATTTATAGAACACATCACATGAATAATACACCTTGTGTTTTGTTACATGCACCACTATGAAAAATTTGCAATTTGCTGCCATCCCGCCCTGTGAGCGTGAATGCGCAGCGATGCTCTATGCAACTCCTAATACGCTGCAGAGGGGGGGGGGGGGGTATGTTTTATTAATACTTTCGAGTAGTGGCACTGATAATCGCATTTTGGTGTCTGTGTTAGACAACGATTCCTTCCGCGACCATTTTGAGCAAGACGAATTCGTTCCTTTCGTCATGCATTGTATTCACGCTGTTCTAGTGTCTTTAATTTCCGTGGTATACCCCCGGCAGTCTCATAATCAAATTAAATCAAAGCAAAGCAAATCAACCTTTATTTCGTCCACAAGTTTGTTGGTTGTGGAACATGAGGGCTCGAGAAAAAGTGGATCTATCCACTTGAGAAGCCTGAACGGCATGAGTTGGTAGGCGGGTCTTCCTTTTATATATGAAAGCGGGAAACACATGCGGGGAAAAGGAAGGGCCATTTGACGTCATTCGAAGCCCTTGTGTGAAGTCCAAAGCAGCTTCAACTTAATCTTCACCCCTGAAACGCGTGGCAGGATGCTCCCATTGTACACAGACGCCTTATCATATATCACGCGCTTTTCATCCTTGAACTTTGAGTTTTTTTTATTGAAATGAATACTGACCTGTTTTCTGTATTCCTGATTGCAAAGAAAGATATGCCGTTTGCCCGCAATTGTTTAAACGCGCCTTAACCACCTACAGCTCAAAATTGTGTGACGTGGCATGTCTGCACGAATCTACAGCGAACGCTAGCGTAGCTACAGGCGTTTGCCCGTTTCGCTGTTTCCTTGACTACGTTGCGTTCGTCGGCTCGTCTGTCCACCTCTCCGAGTGCCCTTCCTCAACGTGCGAAGTGAAAACTCAAGGAGTTCGCGCATCTGCTAGCAGAGGAGCTCGCGAGCGTGTGTGGTGAGTAGCGGGATTTGCCCAACTTTAGTATAGTTTTGTGCTGACGTCACGAAATCTTTAACGAAAGGTGTGCAGCTTTGTTGTACAAGTTGTATTTGATGACTTGTGGTAGATACTGGATACAACGAAATAAGAGATCATTCATACCGAACCACTCAATTATAGAAAAAAAGGAACTGTACCTGAAAGACGAATAGCTCTGCGGCAGTGAGACAACTTATTGGATCAGCCACATAACAATGTTGAAAGAGCAATAATGATTGCGTTACATATTTTTCAAAGAACAGGATTACAGTTATTTCAGATTGGTGAGTTGAACTTGCAATACCAGACTAAGCCACCAAGTTCTGAAACATTCACTCTTGAATTACGCATCTACTGATTGCTTTTCAAAAAGAAATATAGAATAGGTGTATGTACCCATAGCGCCGCCTGCTCCTCCAAGACCACCTGCAATACACGAAGCGACAGAAAAAAACAATTAAACATGGAATTCAATTGAAAACAAGTCTGAATGAAGGCATACGCACATGCTGACATTATCTCCTGTCGCTCTGGGAGCGCTAACGTTCAGCTACGTACGCTGCACAAAGTAGTCCTGGATTAAGCTGTATTATGACATGAAGACTGATACAAGTTCTATGTTCACTCTTGAATATAGCTTCAAAAACCACTCTCAGTTCTCTCATGCAGAAGTTCGCAGTGCTTTGGAAATTTGGTAATATTTAACGCAATGTAACGCAAGGACGAGAAGCGAGGACAAAACACGTGCGCTAGTGTTGTGTCCTCCCTTCTCGGCCTTGTGTAACATTGAGCTAAGTATTACCTAATGTCTTACCAACAAGGCTCAATTTATCTCCTTGAGCTTTGGAAAAAGTTGGCGGCACCCGTGTTAAACGCCTGTCTAAGCATTCGAATTCGTTGCCAAACGTACGCGGAGAAAGGTGAGCAGGTGCTCATAGCGGTAAAAAAAAAGTCGCAGTTTCACCGCAAGGGTGAAACAGTGATTGCGATAGCAACAAATTGTAATGGTACACGAAGTGAGGCTGACAGCTAACTCTTTTGGATCCGATCTCACGCAACTCTACAAAACGCTGGTTTAAGGGAATACGGCCGCTCCAGGGACACTCTTCGCAACATTCGCTTCGTGTTGAGAGCGCAGAACGTGGAAGGGTATGCGAGCTGCCCGCTGACGGCTGCCGAGACTGCGAGATAACGCGCGCGCCAGCGACGACCGCGCTCGTAATATCAAAGGTCGCAGTTGCCTGCTCGAGCCCCCCCCCCCCCCCATCGCCCTTTTTCGCGTATTTTCACGCTCGCGCAAGACGGGCGGGGCGTTTCCTCGATGTTTGAGCGTTCGACGTCCGGTCTAACAGGCGGGGGGATCTTATCGCATGCGCCTCGGAGCGACGGAGATGTGCCGGCTCGTTTGATCTCCGCTTCAGCAGCGTTCAGCGCCCCCGCTCGCACGCTATTACCCGCGGGTAGAAAGTACGATGCGCTGGGGGGATCTTATCAATTTGGACTTTATACGTGACATGACGGCGACGGCAACGGCGACGGCGAAAACCCCTCGAGACTGTCCATATCATTGCTATCGCAATAAAAGAAGAAACGAGCCCGCACTTATAGGTGACAACAACCATCGACATAAAAGGGGCCATGCCAGCCAATTTTCGATCATAATATGTGTTATGTGGGTTAATGCTCCTTCACAATAAGCTGGCGAAATTTTAGCGCATTTGGTCGAGGACTTAATTTATAACTGAACATTTTTATAAACACGTGAGTTGCCTGAGAGTCGGGCAACACTGGTGCACTCCCGAGCCATAGCGTAAAAAGCAACTAGGTGTGCGAGCGTCTGCATTCCGGCGAACGATATTATTCCGTGGTCAGCCGCCCGCGCAATCGAGATATTTTAGCTTTCTTCAGTTTATCACTGAAATTGAACGATTTGTAGTGGCTGAAACTTGGGTAGAAGACGACGGCTCCGCTTCCTCCAGCACATGACGTTACGCGCGCCATGGCAAAATGGCGGTCGCCAGCGGTGGGCAGGGTTTACAGCCGGCGACTGCTAGGACTTGTTTTGCACTGAAATATTCTTTCACGTCCCAATTTTCTAACCCGTATAGGTATAGTAGACCCTATACTACTATCTTTTGTTATAAACCACAAGTTGTTGGGTGACCGTGTCATGGCCCCTTTGAGAGGCTGGGGAATCAAATCTTTCATCATAATTTGTGTTGCCTGTGTGAATTCTTAGGCGTTCACAAGCAAGCTGGTGAAATTTTAGCGCATTTGGTCGTGCACATAACTTGTAAATGAATTTACACGTGAGTGGCCTAGGAGTCGGGCAACACTGTCAGCCTCGCAAGCCGTGACGTAACAAGCTACTTAATGGACACTCGTCTACAATCCGGCGAATGATTTTGTTGCATGTTCATATGCGGGTGCAGTCGAGCTATATCCGCTTTGTTCAACCTGCCACTGGAATTAAATGATTCGCAGCGGCTGAAACAATGCCACCGGGCGCAGCAGCAACACACTTAACGCTTGTGGTAAGATGGCTGATTCGGTAGAACGTGACGACTCTGTTCATTGCAGCGCATTGCGTCACACTCGGCGGTGGATGAGGTTTATAGCCGGCGACTTCTGGGGCTCATTTTGGACTTGAATAATCTTTCACACTCCATTTTTTTTTCATATATGTATAAGCATAACGGACCTTCCACTTAAATTATGCGCTGAAAACCACAAATCGTTGGGTGACCGTGTCATGGCCCCTTTAAGCTGCGTGAAGGGGTCACCAATTTGCAAACCTGCGTGAATGACATGTGCGCTATATTTTTTTCGCATAGGTAACATTCACAAAGTAAGGATGCTGCACAAAAGTGCTAGAAGTGTTCAATGTGTGGCGCTTATAGTAATAGTAGCGGTCTAGTACACTTGAAAATGTTCGTTGCCAGTTGTTGATAAATAAAAATTAGGTGCATCTTCCCAAAGGGAACCCTGATGGGATGCGAAGCAACAGCGTTGCGCACGGGTGGCGTCACGGGTTGAACGGCGCTAACGTGGCAGGTGTTGCGGGCGAACGGACGAGGCGGCAGCTGCGGGCGCCACGGCCAGCGCGCGGCAGGCGAGGGAGAGAGTGACGTCAGCGCGCACTGCGAGGGGAGCGTGACGTCAACGCCGTGACCTACTTGGCACCGCTCCAACACCTGCGGCGAGGGGAGCGCGTTGCGGCGCGTTCGTACGGACTTACGGAGGGACAGCGTTACACAGGCTAGTCAAATGGCTGCTTCGCATCTAAAAAGATTACCAAAAATCCACGCATCTCCACGAAGTGAATCATGACGAGTGGGTGAAGCTCTGGGTATCGTATCGGTGAGTAACCGTACCTACTAGAGCGTTTCCCTATATAATGTAAATTCATTGAGATAAAGTGTATAGAGAAATGTAAATTTATTTCGCTTTCCAGCCGTCTTAGGCAATTCAAGGAGGATTTAGAAAATTGCTGGAGTGCAGGATATGCCTCGGAAGTGAAGCCAAGAACTCGCCATGTTACCGGTGGCAAGATACCATTTTAATATGGGTAATTTGTTGGGACATATGGGGCTCGACGTGTGCCTTTGCATTACAGGTTTCCTTGAGAAGCCTCATCTAGGCACATTTTAGTAGAGATCAACTTATCAATACTCTTCTCGATAGGTTATTGTCGCCGGGAACAGCAATCGCTTACCTTATAATTAGCCTATGTCTACGTTGAAGTCTATTGTAAAACCTTTTATTCATCGTTGGGTAGCGCACAAATTGACAAAAGACAAAAAAAGAAGAAGAGGACAGGACAAGCGCAGGACAATCTGTTTCATTATCGGAACAAGAAATCAGTTTCATTGATCGGTTGTAATCTGGCGTGGTGCATGGTTCTTTTTTTTTTGTTTTGTTTTTGTTTTTTCTGTATATATATATATATATATATATATATATATATATATATATATATATATATGCATTTTTTCAAAAAACATTTCAGTTGTTAGACCCCCCCCCCCCCCAAAAAAAAAAGAAAAACCAGCGCTTGTCTTGTCCTCTTCTTTTTTGTCTTTTGTCAATTTGTGCGCTACCCAACGATAGATAAGTTCCAACTCGCTCGCCTCTCAGTTCTACTACAACCTTTTTTTTGTGTGTGTCTCACATATGTTTCGACTATAGCTACGGTTCTATACCGTGACCACAACGGAAGACAAGGCTAGGTCCTAAGGAGCTTCGCCCCTAATATAAAATATTTTATAGCCGATCATATATAGTTGGCCTTCGATTTCATGAAAAAAGATCACATATATTTACTAAAGCGGCACGGCCAGCTAATCGATCTATTCTGCAGACACCACCATCGCCCAAGGGACATTTCTAGGCTTGTGCGAAAATGATGAATTTTAGTGTCGAAGCGAATTTGAAGTGAATAGTGATTTTGGACGAATAATTTCGAATCGAATTCGAATAGTATATATCACATATTATAAAGAGAAATGGTCATATTTGTCATGACCTAACTAAGCTGCACAATATTTTATTTTTAATTGAAACAATGCCTGTGCAAATGCCTTTTTTTTTTGTTCAAAGGAAGTGCAAACAACTTTGAATAGTAGCAGGATTTGACTTTCGGTAGAATGTAAGCGACAACCTGTAAAATATGTTATGTTTTAAAATTTACTATAATTAGATCATATAAGCCGGTATAACAAGCTTTTAAACTTAAAAAATGAATCGATTGGAGGGTACTATCTTCATTTAACCTTGAAGTGGGGCTTCACGGCAGTGCGGATTTTTCCTGGATACGTGTTTTCACTGCGTAGCACCTCTTCACTGCAGTGAAAACACCTTTACAAGGGGTTACATGCGGACTAATATACACCTGGATAGGTGCGTTCACGGCATAGCACCACTCCGCTGCAGTGAAACCACCTTTACAGGGGCTACATACGGACCAATATACATCTATTCGTTCTTTTCGAATACTTCGAAATTTTCAATAATTTAAATTCGAATCGAAGCTAATTCGAATACTGTAATATTCGTTCGAATATTCGAATCATTCGAATATTCGCACAAGCCTAGACATTTCCCAATGGACATCCCAACGAACATTTGCATCAGCCATGTGGCTTTAATAAAATGCGATAACCGTAATATCTGTGGCCCTCTCTTGAATAGAGGGCAGGTGCACTTACCTCCACCAGTTATTGCACCACCTCCTAGTCCGCCATTGCTTCCAAGACCAAAACCACCGCCGAGACCACCGCCTGCGCTACCACCTACATCAAACATAAATAAGGAACGTGTCTGTCAAGCAACACGCTAATCTACGCAGCTACTCACTTCGTTGGTGCTTTTGCTGGTAATAGCGATTAAATATGTCTGAGCGCTTTGTAATGGGTGGGCTTTTAAAACAACCACTGGTTGCGCAATTCCCATGCTTTAACGCCTGGCGTGAGTCTACCCTTCTGCCAGGCAATATTATCTCGGTTAAAAAGACTCCTCCTATTACATGACATTTATATAGGGTTTGTTTTTTCGAAGCCGTTTCAGACAATGTCGTAGAACTGTGACAGAACACCTGCTCTCCATGCCGACAGCCTGGGTTCGATTCTGACTCTAGCCGAAGATTTCTATCATTTGTTTTATTTGCATCGTTCTCAGTTTTTCGCTCACGGGCAAGGCTACTACTCCGCTCACAACCAACGACGCCAACGCTGACACCGACACCGGAATTTCTGCGAAACGAGATCTTTAACGCTATAGCGATAAAATGTCTTACGGGAAAGACAAATATACAAAAGATGACTGGGGAATTAACTTTTTGCTGCGCAAGGTGATTATGTGGCTCTGTTTACGCATCACAATATTCCAAACATCTTATTTTGGTCTATCAAGAATACAAAGCCTGCAAAATATCACAGACGGAGCAACTGTTTCCACAGACATGTCGTGTTATAGAGGGTGTATCAGGAAATTGGTCCAAAATCTTCAAAAACCAGGAAATGGTGGTATTGGCTTGCTGCCTTCACAATTGCCTTTTATGTAGCGGCAGGCATCATAAGATCGATGAAGATGTCATTTGGAACAGGAATTAAGAGTTATACTTTTGAATTAACTTTTTAGTTAGTGGCGTTAGGCGGTTATGTTAAACTAAATCATTAAAGTTCTTCATGTGAAGAAGCCATCGCAGCTTTGAGATATAAAAGAAGTGGCCTCTAGTAATTATTATGGTGTTATAAAATTCAACGAAAATCGATGGCGAAACCGAAAATAAAGCAACGATCAGCGCTACAAGCAGACGACCACAGTGACTTAGAATAGAAAATTGAGCGAGCTGGTATTGATTCATATTTAGGACTGTGCAGCGCTCACAAAAAAGACGAGGGACAGAAGAAGTGCACGAGACATGCGCTGACTCACAACGCGACAAAAAACTCGTAGTGCGCATGCTATGTTGCGGGGTGGCAGCCAGGGATGTTCTTTTTTTGTTTTTCGTTAGGAGCGCAAATCATGTGACTCGATGATACCTTCTTGTTTGCTTTTTCGTGTTTTCGGAATAAAAATTTAGTTGTGAGTCAGCGCATGTCTCGTGCACTTCTTCTGTCCCTCGTCTTTTTTGTGAGCGCTGCACAGTCCTAAATATGGACCACAGTGACGTCACTGTTACAGACAACGATTACAGAGGTGTAGTCCTTCCGCGTTAGTTAACGAATGTGGGCCATGGGAGCTATAATAGCAAATGGAGCCCGCACACCAGCACAACGATGTCGGTTGATGGTTGATATTACGACACTTACTTATTCTGGTCGTTTCAGAAAAACAGGACAGTTGCGCTCTTCCGCGTTTCGGTTTCACCGCTAAATGTGGTTGAATTTCATTAGTTCTCAATTATTACTAGAGAGCACCCTTTTCAAATATGAAAGCTAGAATGGGTTCTTTGCATGAAGGACTCAGAACCTCCCATTTGACAATACCATTTAACTCCTCTACTTAAAAAGGTACCTAACTTAACTTCCTTAATAAATTGCCTGCGGCTAGAGAAGGAGCAATTGTACAGTCATCGAACAAATATCGCATTTTCCTGATTTTTGAGGATTTTGGACACATTGCTTAAAGCACCCAGTATACGGCTCTTGAGAACTCACTATGCATCTCGGTATACACAAGACAACATGGGTGACTATGACTTGCATGTCACGCTCATGGCGTGCTCGCGGCCGTTTCGCTAGCTTGATGTGCACCAAATTTGGTCTTGCGTGACGTGACCGTATGACGAACATAAATGACAAGTGGTAATATGGAAATAATCACGTCATGTGCAACATCACTTGCATGCCACGCTCATGGTGCGCTTGGGTCCAGTTCGCTAGCTTGATATACACCAAAATTGGTATTGCGCGACGTGACTGTATGGCGAACATAAATGACAGGTCCTAACATGTAAATCATGACATGCATATTATGTACAGCATGATTTGCTCCTTGCTGGCTGCTTCGCATTACATCGATTCCCACAGTGCGTGGGATCTGCCGGTTTTTTCTTTTCGTTGTTCTGGCACAATGTAGCTGAAATGTAGCCTTGATGCTGCCAACACAGCCAACGCCAATGTCGATGCTCATCTCACTACCTGAGCCGCTTCCTGAGGCACCGTGAAGGCCGCCACCAAGCCCACCGCCAAGTCCACCGCCAGAGCCACCTCTAAAGCCATGGCCAGAGCCAGCGCCCAAGCCAGCACCCAACCCAGCACCCAAGGCACTGCCCACCAAGGCCGCACCGGCAGCGCCCAAGGCAGCGCCGGCAGCGCCTGCAGCAATTTTGATAGGAAAAAAGAAAAAAACGGTCGTCGCAGTTTCCAAAATGATATATAGTGATGGTATAGACAAGTACACGAAGTAAGCTTAGTGCCTTTAAGCGTGTATATCATGCGTATATATTAGGAAGAAAGGGCTCGACGTACGTTGGTTGTGCACTGTGTATTTCCTGTCTTACAGAAGTAGTTGAACGTTTACTGTACATTGATATGAGAGATGCACAATTCCAATGGTGTTTGGCAGCTATAGCACCGTTGAAGCTTCGTGACACATCTCCATCCCGACGACGAACGTCCATGATCAACGATTAAACGAACCTTTGTGGTAGCTGTAGTAGTTAACGGTCAGAGCGTAATCAGAGAATGCTGTGTGACAGCCAGAACCAAATTCCTGGTTGAACGCAGAACTTGGGCTAAGGTTGCCATCCCGGGGCATGTCAAAGGGTTATTGAACACCATGGTCGGACTAGAGTGAAATGCAACGCACGAGTGTCTAGCATGTGTCCCGGCCGCGATTGCTCTTGGGGTGAGTGCAAGCAGGGAACTCGATGTTTTTGGTATGGATGGATGCTATGAGCGAGGCCGACGCTTGGGCTATGGTTTCCACGGCTGTGTGACAGGGCGTTTATAAAATTGCACTACTTCTACTCGAAACGCGCCGAATGGGACACACGCGTAGCGACGGCGCGTTGCAGGAACAAATCGCGGAGGACACGGCCATGATGCATTACTTAACTTTACCGCTCCGAGAGGGCGACAAAACCCCTCCGACCAAGAGCACTGTTAGAGTAAAGTGTGAGATATAAAAGGCGCGTTTTAAGGAGTACGAAGTGTGTGACCATTGCGCAGGAGATAGCGTGCTCGGCATTTGTTGTCACGGACCGAGCGAGAGGTCAGTGGTTTGACTCCCCTTGACGGAACTTTTTAACACAAAAGTGTTTTATGCCGAGGTTCGCCAAGACATTATTGCCGTATTTCCGTCGTGGATATGACGTTGATAAAAGGGACGCTGAGGGTTGAGAAAGAAAAACACTGTAAGAAATTCCCCCGCGGGAAATCGAACCTACTACTTCTTCACCACGATAAGTGCCTGGAGCTCTACCGATTGATCTACTGAGGCAGACGCATGTCACTCCACAGACGCGCCTTATATCTCTGAAACATTCTCTCTTGCACGGTGTTCTCCGTTGGCAGGGCTAGGCGGGGCGGACTGATGCCACTGTCGGTGAGCAGGAAAGAGAAGTAATTCGGCAAGAGATTTACTAGCGCTTATTAAGAACAGTTCGGTGACGATGCAGTTAAAGCGTGGCTTAGAAAATTGCGTGGCTTCGGATATTGCACGGCGGTGCCTGGCTTCGGATATTGCACGCCGGCGTGCAATCTCGAAGGTCATGGTTAAAGCGTCTCAATGCCAGCGAAAAACACTGGTCGCGCTAGAATCGGGGAGTTACACCAGACACAGTTACTTTCTTTGCCTTTCGCTTCGTGTTAGCGTGGGGCGGCTTGTTGTCGGTGTAGGGCAGCTTCTACATGCACCAACGTTGTTTCGCCGCCGACTGCTTTGGGTGCGATAGCACCGACTGATAAAACTGCTGCAGTTAGCGCTGCTTAAAGGCAACGATGTCGACGGGCGAATGTCGTGCCTTGGCGGAGCGAGACAGATGCCGATGGGACGTGGAACGCCTGTGCGCGTTCGCGGTTAAAGCTACGAACGTCTGCCTCCCGTGTTCTGAAGCGCAGTGTGGTGGTGTATGCATGAGCACTGGCGTAGCTTACCCTATCACTCGGGAGCGCACACCATGCCCTTTCTCTCCTTAATTGACGACACATTGAAGAAGTGCATATCAAGTACCAGTGTTTATTATGTGCTTGTTGATGTCATCTTTGCGCGCGATTCACGATGCGCTGTGTCCACGTATAGGTTAAAATGTTCAACTACCACAACGGTTAAATCATGATCGTGGGGGTTAGTCGTCGCAATGGAGATGTGCCACTAGGCCTGAATATAGGTGCATCCACGTAAAATGGTGCTAAAGCTGCCGAACACCAATATAAACACTACAAACGCCCATAATCACAACACAAAAAGCACTATTTCTGCGAAAACACTTTTCACTTCCGTGTTTTACTGATTCCTATGTCGGAGAGATCAGCGATGTATTTTCTTTGCCATCTGATCATGTGTATTTTTTTCAACGTCATTTCCTTGATGCAAATACGTCACTGAAGCATAGGTTGGCAAACTCACTAATGAGTGGACTCACGCAGACTCACTCAGACTCAGATCGGGCCGTGAGTGTGTCTGAGTGAGTCCGGTTGAGGAAAATTTTAGTGAGTCTGAGTAAGTGTGGTTGATGAATATATTGGTGAATGTGAGCCCAAGTGTGCCCTAAGTGCAAAATGTATTTCTTGAGTGAGTCTCAATGAGCCTTACCTTTTATTGCCGACTTATGCTCCTACCTACTCATGTTCAGCATTACTATGAGTCTTATATCGGCTTCTGTTTATACTCAAGTCTATTCACACATACTAAACGCACTAGCGCTCATGCACCACCACAACATTTATTGGTCAAAGGCGTGAGTTAGAGGGGGGGGGGGGGGTCATGGCTCCTCCCGCAAGCTCTTTCGTGGAATGTTTTTCACAAAAATATCTCGTGTCAGTAGCGTATCTCATAAAAATATCCTTACTTGATTGAAACCACTGATAAGCCGTATTCGAAGGTACGAAATCAAAAGGCGTGCCATGAAGCACCGATTATGTGAGATACTGTCGTTAAAGAGCATTGACACCATGATCGAAAACGCTAATTTTTCGATAACGGACTCATAAGTCGACTCACTCACATCAAGCCATGAGTCTGAGTCTGAGTGAGTTTGGCTGAGTAATGTATTGGGGATCTGAGTCCGAGTGAATCCGGTTGAGGAAAAGTTTAGTGACACTCGGCCTGAGTGAGTGCGGTTGAGAAAAGTTTTGGTGAGTCTGAGACCGAGTAAGGTTTAAGAGCAGAATATATTTCGGGAGTTAGTCACAGTGAGCTCCAATTTTTTTGCCGACCAGTACACTGAAGTCTTGGTGGACCCCAGCATAAAACTCTTTTCTGTTAATAAATAAATCAATGAATAAAAGGTGAACAAATAAAAAATAGATATAAATAAATTAATTAAAGGCAATGCTGGACAGCGAGATACCACAAAAATATTTCGAATACCGCAGATTTTCACAGTGCCTGTGAAACTGTGAAAATCTATTAAAAAAAATCAGCGGTTTACCAAGAAAATGCACTCACCAGAGCCGAGCGTGCTGCCACTGCCGCCACTGTAGCCACCACTTATGCTACTGTCGTAGCCGTCATTCGAGCCCCCCTCTAGCGCTGCTGCCTATGGGAATAGAAAGATGGAACATGCTTCACTATGAAACAGCAAATATGACAGGTAAAGGAAAACGTTTTTTAGCCATTTAAGACAAGCATCCCGGACAAGCATCTCGAGAATAAGTCACTGTTGGCCGGCTGGTGCACGTTAAAGGTACGGGTCACGTGCATCAAGCTTTGTAAATGTGTTCATGCGCTTGGAAGGGCAATCCTAAAAAAACCGCCAGGCCTGCGCGGAACGCGCAGCACAGTCACAGCGAAAGCTGGAAGAGCGGCATTTCTAGAGCATTTTTTCAACACTCTGAGGCAAGTACTACAAGCACACTTGCATGGTACCCCCTACGCCATAAATCATAATTCATAAATCATAAATCATATGTCATTATTCGTCATTCTTCGGAAAACCGTGGTACCCGCTACACACTTGTAACGCATTATGTGCAGTTTGTTTATGCTGTGGGCCTGAGGCTGACGACGATGAAGAATTATGCCCGAGGCTTTTGTAAGGGGTTGAAGCATTGAAAGACCCACTCGTTACGCAATTCGCATTGTGTGACGCCTGGTTGTTACTTTGCTGTTCTAAAGCGCTTTACAACGCATGGTAACGCGATTCCTTACCCGACATGAAGCTTGCATGAGGTCAATTTGCACCGCAGTTTCAAGCAGCGGCGTAGCTCAGTGGTAGAGTGCTGGGCTGCTACACCGAGGGCCCGGGTTCGATTCCCATTCTGTCATAGGTCTTCTTATTTATTTAGTTTTAACGCGAGAGCGTTAAATAGCTCGTTTCGCAGAAATTCCGGCGTCGGTGTTGGCGATGGCGGCGGTGTCGTTGGTTGTGAGCGAAAAATCATCATCTTGTCCGTGACCGAAAAATCGAGGTGCAAATAAAATAAATAATAAAAATTTCCTGGTCTGAGTGAGGATTGAACCCAGGCCGTCTGCGTGGCAAGCAGGTGTTCTACCACACAGCCACGCTTCTGCTTGGGATTACATAAAAAATAACTTCCTCTGCTTGGAAATGCAGTGAAAATAACTTTCATGCTTTATAAACACACGCGTCCTGTATACAGGCGTCACAATGCAACATGTAATATCGCAGTAATATTGCGTGGTACAAGCGTACATTGCTATCGGGCGTCAGAAGGTGTGAATAGCATAACGACATTGTGGTTCAAAGCCATCCACCCATTACAAATGGCACACACGTTACTGCGCGTATTCCCTTAACACCACGTAGTGGGTGCATAGCAAGGTCGAAAACATTTCCCGTATTTCCCGCGTGTGATTGCTCGTGGTTTAAAGCATGCTACCCATTACATAGTATGCACTAAGTGATTGAAGTATACGCACTAGGGACAGGATATCGCTATCGCGTTCAACTCTTAAAGGCGAACCTTAAGGGTCCCCCAATTTTTTGAGGGGCGAAGCTCCTTAGGGTGTGGGTCTGTCCCTCCTTTGTAGTATGTAGTAGTAGTAGGCCTAGTAGGTAGCCACGTATAGTGGAATGTACCCGCTCCACGTGATAAAGATGACGATGACGCCTGATGACCATGAAGAATAAGCGCATTCCAGTATAGTGGAATGTACCCACTACACGTGATAACGATGACGATGACGCTGATGAGGAAAACAAAATCAGGGGAACCCCCTCCTTGTGGTCCGTAGAGCTCTTGAACAAAATCATCATCTACCCCATCGAGTGGGCAAAATTTACGGGGATTGACGGTTTACCAGATTACCTCCGGAGCTTCGCCCACTCATCATCATTCACTTCGTGGATATGGCGTAATTTTTTTTTCTTATTTCGTGCAATAGTGGTTACGGACACCGGCGGCGGCGGCGGCGGCGGCGGCGGACAACTACGGCGCAAAAACGCCTTTGCTGTCATCTCATAACAGCTTTTGCTGTAATAGGTATTACAATATATACTGATGTCCTTTTTGAGAAGCCCAAGAAAACAGGTAATATGCTATAAAAAGGAAATAAAATAAAAAAGTGAAAATGTAGTGAATACTTCACGCTCAAAATTTAATGAAGCCATCTGAAATTTCCAAATGTTTAATGGAACCCAGACGTGATACACTGATGCGCCTCTTGGAACCGCAGAAGAAGTCAGAATTCAGTGCTGCCTGAAAAGCCGCAAACAAAGCCGCAAGTGTCTACGCTAACTAAAAAACAAATAGTGCAATCCCCAACAGCTTTGAGAAAGGAGTTCGTATAGCTCACTCACTCCACAAGGCAGTGAGGCAGTGTTTACGAAGATGCAGGGATAAACACAATTAACGAGCGGATGCGGCTTTTCGCCCTGCATTTAGTTACCGTATTTCATGCTAGTCAGCTAAATGTAGTCGTGTGTCCAAGGCCGCGTAGTCCTCCCTACCACCATATTGCCCACTTAAAAAGTACGAGAGCATACGACAGAAATTTGTGACGTCCTGCGTTATAGAACATGGCAAACTGTTTTTGCCCTGTCATCTGTCATGTGGTTCTGTTAGCGTTCGATTGTATCAACACGTTCTTGTAATGCTAAATAAGAACTTTTTTGCTTTATTTCACGGACATTTTTGTATGACAGTTCGGAGCCTGTTGTGCTAACACTTTTTTCTCTGCGGTACTGCAAACACATTATGCAGTACTTCAGCTATATGCTGTACAAACACAAACGCGACAGAAATACATTTTCTTGTAATGACAGAAACTGTCTATTGCACATCAGGAATTTGTAGTAAATACAGAAAAAATTTGTACAACCACGATTTCTCTCATCCTCATGGGAAGTTGTGTTGAAATTTACAACTGGTTGATGTTTGTTTGCTTTTATTTTGTTCCGTAGTATCTTCAAAATAACCTATTTGCGGCTTTTAAATAACTTTCTGCACCTTGAAGCGTGAACAGACATTGTGTCCCTCACGATAGCAATTGTAAGCCTGTACCTTCACACATCTTCCCTTACCTTCGTGTGCATTTTAAATGCGAAGCATTTCTGAGCCAACTGCCGATACTTCAAGCGTTTGTATCTATCTATCTATCTATCTATCTATCTATCTATCTATCTATCTATCTATCTATCTATCTATCTATCTATCTATCTATCTATCTATCTATCTATCTATCTGTCTGTCTATGTATCTATCTATCTATCTATCTATCTATCTATCTATCTATCTATCTATCTATCTATCTATCTATCTATCTATCTATCTATCTATCTATCTATCTATCTATCTATCTATCTATCTATCTATCTATCTATCTATCTATCTATCTATCTATCTATCTATCTATCTATCTATCTATCTATCTATCTATCTATCTATCTATCTATCTATCTATCTATCTATCTATCTATCTATCTATCTATCTATCTATCTATCTATCTATCTATCTATCTATCTATCTATCTATCTATCTATCTATCTATCTATCTATCTATCTATCTATCTATCTATCTATCTATCTATCTATCTATCTATCTATCTATCTATCTATCTATCTATCTATCTATCTATCTATCTATCTATCTATCTATCTATCTATCTATCTATCTATCTATCTATCTATCTATCTATCTATCTATCTATCTATCTATCTATCTATCTATCTATCTATCTATCTATCTATCTATCTATCTATCTATCTATCTATCTATCTATCTATCTATCTATCTATCTATCTATCTATCTATCTATCTATCTATTACAAAAAGGAACAAGCGAATTTCCTCTAACAACTAGAACCGGAAGGTTGACTGCGAAAGCTTTATGAAACCTACATTATTTCCATAAATTTTAAGAGAATTGCCTTTTCTAATGTTAAAAGAGCAGGCAAACTCACCCGAGAAACCGGAGCAACCGGAGCAACCAGTATTTCTTCCACCTTGCAAAGAGCATAAACACATGCAAATTACTAAAATTTTTGTATAGATATTTTACGCACACAGCGTTTTGAAAACACGTGGTACTGCACGCAGTAACTGAATTGTACTTGTAATTCGGGAAATGGATGCCTTCAGGTAGTATGCGACTTTACGCCTTCAGGCAGTAGCGAGGGCTTATTGGTCAGCTCTCCGCTCGTTAAAGGATCACGTGCTACGTGACGTCATGGCAAAAAGAAACGGTGTTCCACACTCGCCGTCATGGCTACGAGTGACGCTAACATTGCCCATAAATTCCAGATAATGTGGACGAGGGCACGACTACTGCCGTAGCTCAATTAGTAAGAGCCGCGCGCGCCTATTCCGAAGGTTGCCGTATCGGTCACTACCGGTGACAAGTTGTCTTTTTCGTCCACCTTACTTTCTTCACGTCCATGTCACAATTACTACAATACACTAAAAACAGCACAATGAACGTCCCCTATACCTTCACTGGCTTCACTATCTGCTTGTAGTAGGTATTCTACGAAGCTTTGAAATTGGCAATGTACGCGCACAGACATTTCTTTCCTCGCGGCACGGTTGATGTGTCCACTGAGGAGCGAAGCAAGGCTAGCGATTGAAAACTTGATGTGAAAGGAGCCCGACTATGATACTGCATTTTATTTCTTTAAGACGAAGCTCAAATGTCGTCGATTTTGTTTTTCCAATACCTGTTTGGCTGCGGCATAAATTTGACGTGACACCCGGGATACATTTTGCAACGTGTTGGGATTCGATAGAACCTCTCCGTTGAAGCACTTGGTATTGGGCTAGTCTGTTTATACTTGTATTCACCAAAAAACTGTGGTCACTTAGCGCAAAAGGGCGAAAAAAAGGGGAGAGCAGAGGAGCAATGTGAGCGCAAACTTTCGACTGATTTATCACAATAACTGTCTTGACCGTGATGGGATGCGTGAAGGTATGTTGTTCGGCACTTTGCACAAGAACGTGGTCGTTACATAGCCTGTGTACTTTGTTCCAATAAATCTGTCGAAAGTTAGTGCTCACATCGACCACTGATAAGTTTTTTTCTCATCAATGAAATTGGGGTGCCTCGAAGTCAACGCCGCCTCCCCTGGGAGCAAAGTGGTTAAACCCTTTTCTCAGGTGAGTGCCATATTATGTCGAAGTTTTTTAACGCGGACGCCGCCTGTTCTTGAAGCGCGTGCAAATAGCAGCATAGACGTGAAGCTGCAGAAATAATGCGCTTGAATAAAAGCATCAATCTCAGACATTATGTTCAAGGCGTCTGCCATAGCGCGCACCGGCGTGCTACGACACAACATGGTGGTTCTGGTGGAGTTGTTGCCGCCCTAAATCTTGTCCGCATGAGTGCTCTTTGAACCTCGCACAGAATGCTTTGCTGTAAAATTTGGAGCGCTGGTCAGGCGGCTGCTCGCTGGCGGAGCACGCCCTTGGGAATATAGTGCCCTAGACTATGGATGAGCGGAATCCATAGAAAGATTCAAGAAGGCGTTGCCTTGCACCAAAACGCGAGCGTTAGGTATCTCTGAGCGCTAATCAAAACGTCCTGTTTTGCCAGCATTCGTGAGTACACTCTCAGTACGGTCCTGGATAACAGCCTCGATATAGGCGGCATCCTTCGACGTACTGTTTATTATCACGGCTGTGGACAGCCCGGCAAAGAAAAGTATACGTTACTCTCTTCAGGCGGCCTCGAACTTGAGGAGTGCCGGCTATAAACAATCGCTGATAAGCGGCCGAAGTCCGCATACGGTTTCCCCGCAGGCCGATCCGCGAGCGGAGCGGCGGCGGGGAACACGGCCAACACGGCGGCGAGGGCGCGGCGAAGCGTCGGAAACTAGCGCAAACAACTGCACCACGCATGCGCTTGAACGAAAAAAAAAAAGAAAGAAGAATTGAGACGCGCTCCGCGCTCGCCCGGCGCGCGCGCGTGAAGGGAAAAAAAGAAAAAACGGACAGACGAGAACCGCGGAAGCCAGCGGAAGCTGAGAAGTTTCGTGTTCGCCGGGCGGCCGCTCCATCACGAGACGTGCAGGATACAGAGCTTTGAGTTCGGTAACCTTCACAAGATCACCTGCTTGTCAACGTATACTTGGAAAGCGCAAAACTGCGTCGGTTGCGCGCTTTGCGCCTGCCGCTGGGTGATATGTTTTCGTCAGTGGACATGAAAGGTGTGTATCGAGGGCAATGTAACGCGCCGCAATGCGAGTGCGATGGGTTTTGCCGCGCCGGGAACAATGAGCCTGCCGCACCATACCAGGCTGGTTGGTGCGCGTACTGCGGGCACAGTCCAGTGCAACATGCTCGAATTGGTAAGTGGTGAGCCACAAGATGAGTGATCAGAAATGTCGAAAGGGTTAAACACCTTTTCACTAGAGCTTTATTAAAGAGAAAAGTTTGTGAACAATGTGTGCGGTCTTTGGGCGCACATTTCGTCGGATATTCATTGGAAACTTCATGTGTAAGCTGATGACTGAACGTTTCTTAGCAGTACGAAGAGTGCCTAGTCTGCGAGCGTGCTGTGGTACAGCTGATCATGCCTATTCGAGAACAAGGTAATGTGCCAGTGACAAATACACGTAGGCAAGGGGAAAACGCTGGTTCAAACGGCCTCCAACCGAACCTGAGAAAGTGGGACGAAGGTCGTGAGACCTTCGGCTCCCCTTATAAACGGTATACTGGCACGTAGGTATACTCGTCGCACGCAACGTGCGATAAATGCGGTCTTCAAATGTGCTTTTCAAACCTTTTCAGAATGAGCGCTGTCAGATGACCTGCGCAGTTTTCGCCTGAATTACGCGAGCTGTGCCCACGCACTACAAGCATAAATTGTTGATTAATGTATGCATGTCCATCAATGTGGCGCGAGCATCGACATGCGTTGCTTGGAATGCGCTTCCAAATGTTCACAACGCGTAGAGCTCGCGGCGAAATTGACCAAATTGTATACGCCAGTGAGCTTGCAAAAAATACACACGCTTTACTGTAGCCACGCTGAAATGCCTCTGTAACACTGGCATCGATTTGAAGCGCACAGAACGCGCCAGTCACGGTGCATAAGAGCGTGCAAGCGCTGAAGGTCACATTACACGGAGTAAGGTTCCTCCGTGGTCACATTATTTTCCTGTGGCAACGACGAGCGCAAGAACACAGTCACAACCGAAATGTAGCAGTTTTCATGACGCTCTGCCGGCTCCGCAACTTATATATTCACCGAATGAAAATGGCAACACAACACGAAGGCTCAACAACAGCGAAAAAAAAGAAAAGCGAAGACCACCAAGACGTCAGAACGATTGGTAGATATATACCTCCGTAAAATTTCGCAGCGGGCGTGGTGGCGCTGTGGTGTAGTGGTTACGGTGTCTGCTTCCAATGCGTGCGTACCGGGTTCGAATCCGCGTGTGTGTATGCACATTGTGTTTATGTCACGTATGTGTATGAATGCATTACCAATTGTCTTCTAATATGCCATAATCATACCTGTTAAAAAAGTAGATCACAAAACCTAGAAATGGGTGATTAATTCCATTTTTTCTTCCACAATCGCTTTTGGGCCGCCTAACCACAGGTCGCCCATAGACGGGAAACACCGACTCCCGCCAACGCATGATTGACATCACGCGTAAGTGTAGGCCGGACGTAGCCAGGAAAAATTTGACTTAAAATCCTGCCTATCTTGCGTCACGGCTATACAGGCGGCCCCGTAGAAATGAGCCGCTTGCTCTTGGCGCCGCATATGGAGCCGCCTAACGAACGGTCTAGCGGCGGCCAAAATTTGACCGGGTTTCCTGCTTGCATGCGTGGAATCTAGCCGGGATTTGAATGAGAGTGTAGCACACCACTACTATACCGAACAATCAAGCCAATAGTTTCGAAGAGATAAAAGTTACTCAAGCAGACGAAGGCGCATTCATGATCCAAGGCCCGCGCACAGTCAGCCTGCACAGACCCCATCCAACCAACCCTTCTTTCACAATGCTAACATGCGCACTGTGCAAGCCTTTTCTGGCTCCAGGCAACGTCATTCTAGATGCGCAAGGGAGCAAGACTTGAATGCTAGGGAGACCGCGCATGCTCAGACCATGGCAGTATGGTTCCACCAGCGCGCTCCACAAGTGAGCGGCCGCACATCGGACGGTCCGAATTATTTTGTGAGCAGCCGTACAATATTTGTATGAATTTCAACAGGACTACCTTTTGTCAGGTTAAAGAGAAGTCAAACTTACCCGACCCGCTGGAGCAACCGGAACATCCACTTCTCACTGTTGTCAAGGTGCATATACACATGTAAATGAATACGATTATTAAATGCGAAGCATTTCTTTGCGTACTCTAAGCACTTTTGCGTTTCTGTCTACGAATCTATCTATCTATCTATCTATCTATCTATCTATCTATCTATCTATCTATCTATCTATCTATCTATCTATCTATCTATCTATCTATCTATCTATCTATCTATCTATCTATCTATCTATCTATCTATCTATCTATATATATATATATATATATATATATATATCTAGCCGCCTACGTCTGGGTACTCTCCTGATGGCCTCCCTAACTTGTGGTAGACCAAAATTTCTATGGGAGGGTAAGAGGTATTGACGAATATGTCTGGCTGGTCATGACATGAATAACGTGAAAGTCCCGTCGCGTACGTCGTCAAACTGATTTCTCCAGACACGTGTGGCTCATACCCGTATACCACGGGGCGTGGAATGCGGGTATGCGCCACCGGACTTAGACAATTTATATCTACCCAGGAACAGCGAGAACAGGCATTGCTAACTTAAATGCGAGAGCGTTAAGAGAAACTGACATCGGTGGCGTTGACACTGATAATTTAAAGGCGACAGCGTTAAGAAAAACGGACATCGGTGGCTTGGACGGCAGGAATACAAAGAATAGAAATCAGAGTCTCCGCAGGAATAGAACCCAAGAATTCTGCGTGGCAATCAAGCATTCTACCACAGAGCGACGTCAGGTCTCGAAACTGCTTTGGCAGAACACCCTATGCAGGCGTAATGTTAGTGAAACGGGTATTGTGGTTGCAGTGCTGGCTATCTAATTTTATAAACATTACATACGTAATATGATGAAGGAGTTATGTTCATGTCGGGTTAGCGTCAGTTGTATAATTAAGCGCCATCCATTGTAGTTGGTTTACGTAGCACTATCTAGGGCTACCATCCTTGCAAGCACAAGCTCAACATATCAGCTTACGGCTTCTCGTGTTGGCAATACTCATTTTTCTGTTGGCATGGTTGCACAACTGTAAGCAACTGGTTGTATGAAACATATGCGACTCTTCAACATGTCTGTGCGTGCAACATTTGTACACATCTTTAGCGTCATTTCATATCGTTTCGCTCAATAAAAAAATTACAACCCAGTCACCTTACCTCCGGATGCTTCTCATAACATCGATTCCCGCGGTACTTGGGATCTGCCTAATTTTTCTATAGATATTTCACGCAATTAAGCATTTTGAAAACGCACAGCACTGCACGTCAACAATTCAGTTATACTTGTAATACACTACAATCCGGCAGATGTGTAGAAAAATCGGGGAAACGAGAAAGTCACAGTTTCACCCCAAGGGTGAAGCAGTGAATACGATAGCAACAAATTGTAATGTTAAACGAAGTGAGGCTGGCAGCTAACTCTTTTGGATCCGATGTCACGCAACTCTACAAAACGCAGGTGTATGAGAATACGGCCGCTCAAGTCACATTTTTCGCACCGTCTCTTCACACTGAGCGCGCAGCACGTAGAAGGTTATACAAGCCGCCCTTTTACGAATGCCGAGATAGGGAGATAACGCGCGCGCTTGCGATGAACACGCTCGTAAAATCAAAGGTCGTAGTTGCTGCTCGAGAGAGGGACCCCACCTCTCACCCCTCGCGTCTTTTCACGCTCGTTAAAGACGAACGGGGAGTTTCCTCTTTGCTTGAGCAGTCAACGGCCCGCCTAACAGGCGGGGGATCTTATCGCATGCGCCTCGGAGCGACGTAGATGGGCCGTCTCGATTGATCTCCGCTTCAGCCGCGTTAGTCGCCCTCGCTCGCGCGATATTACCCGCGGGTAGAACGTACGATGCGCTGGGGTATCTTATCAATTTGGACTTTATACGGGACATGACGGTGACGGCGATGGCAAAAATTCTTCCAGACTGTCCATATAATTGCTATCACGATAAAAGTTTCAAGCACAGGCATGGCAGAATAATCGACTGCCAAGCAGGAGGGTTCGGGTTAAAGTCGCATCCTATCTAGAAAATATCTTCTTAAATGCGAAGCATTCTTTTAGCGAAGCAAAGGTACTTTGAGCGTCGCTATCTATCTATCTATCTATCTATCTATCTATCTATCTATCTATCTATCTATCTATCTATCTATCTATCTATCTATCTATCTATCTATCTATCTATCTATCTATCTATCTATCTATCTATCTATCTATCTATCTATCTCTATCTATCTATCTATCTATCTATCTAGCCGCTAATGTCAGGGTGCTTTTATGATCACCTCCTTGTCTTGGTAAGAGCAAAGTTATGGGAGGGTAAGAAGTTGTGACGAATATGACTGTCTGGTCATGACATGAAACATTGGGGAAACCTTTACGCGGTGCGCACGACTGTAATATTTGGCTGAGCAGTTCACAGCCGGGTCTTTCTTTCTGCAGGATGTGTTTCCTGAACAAGCCCAATAGGTGCTTCATGACCCCTTTAATGCTGCTCTCACTGATTAAAACATATCTGCGTACTTAAGTTGAAGGATTCACTTTGGCGATCATGTTGCAGACGAGCAATTGAAGGCGGGTATAGTAGCGAAGACGTGACTACTGCGCAAAAAAAGAGAGCACGACTTTCGACATATCTGTTTCGGCATTCTAGATAATAGCCCTCCAGGATCAGTGAAGAACAACGTTCGGAATCTAACACCTAAGCGCCACGTGTACAGATGTTTTGTAGCACACATTAATGGACTCGTATCAGG
Organism: Rhipicephalus appendiculatus; assembly: GCA_030522465.1. NCBI lineage: Eukaryota > Metazoa > Arthropoda > Arachnida > Ixodida > Ixodidae > Rhipicephalus > Rhipicephalus appendiculatus. Next base: position 66,235 of record JALIZH010015603.1, read on the forward strand.
AAGATTATGCTTGGTATAGGATCTGTACTAAGGAGACATGAACAAAAGGCCGATGGATTTGTCAAGCTTCTTATGCAGCTTTCTTCCTCAGTCCTCTCCAAGTAGCCAAAGGGAAATGAATAAATTTCAAACTTCGCCAGTCTTTCACGTTAAATTTAGATGCTCAAATGTAGATTGCACATGGTAGTTACTCGGTACAGTTTTCCTACATCAGTAAATGATTACAATGGAATGGTTCATAGCTTTGACAGCCCCGAGTATTCTCTCTGTAGTATTCGTTGTTTCGAGGCAGCACCACATCAGTCTGTGTGGTTACAATTGAAAGGAACCTAAATCAACCAGAGTGTTGATAAAAAGGCACGTCATTTGAGCTGTTTGTTGTAAAGCTACCGACAAAACTTAATTTTAAACTTAAGGTCTTTATGTAAGAAGTAAAAACATATTATTCCTGTTATGGATATAAACTCCACCTAGGAGTTATTAAAAGAGAGCAAAATTAGAGTTAGGTTCACGGCACAAACTTTCATTAGGTAGTGTCAAAGGCATGTTCGTGTTTTCTTTGACATTCAAATGAATTCTGTCATCAATGGAGAAAAATTCAGCGATACAGCTCGAAGTACTCTTTTTCTTTTCCGGTTGTCGTTACGACGCATAGAAATCCTGCCGTATGCCCCTTTGGCTTATCTAGAAACAGACGCTCGATAATGGTAGGGCGAGATAATGCGCCTTTCTTACGCAAGATGGTGTCGCACCATGGCTTGAATAAACATCTGCGATGGCTGTTGTTGGCGTGAGCTCCCACATAATTAGCCTTTCGTGCAGCTGGAACTCTCATTAAGTTCGGGCAAGCTCAGGCGCTCTTTTTAATCCATCAGGCGCTCTTTTTAATATTGCATGTGTCGCGAATATTAAATCATGGTATGACCCTACCTTCATGAAGTTCCTCTCACCGGGAGATTTATTTCTACTTGAGAAACATAAAGCTGATCATTACGGACGTCCTAACAAACACCTAATGCCGAGCTAGATCAACAATTTTCCAGGCTTTGTTTTATATATTTCACTGCTATTCGCAATTGTAATTCATAGTTATAAACATTTTAGTGCAAGTATTTTGTTGCCAATAGACAACGTTTTTGTATTCTTGAGTCCCTCTTCATGCACATAGGCAAGACTTCCTTCTGTATACGTAAGCTTGCTAATCAGTACACTTATCAGCGTAATGTACGCACGAAGAACAAAAAAAAGAAAACAGTGCGGCTCCCTGTTATGATGACGCCTTGTAAGACGAAGAACTTGTCACGCGGTGAGGCGGAGACTGTATAAAAATAATGTGGTGGACAGTAAGTGTTTATATCTACGTTGCTTGATATACGCCACACTCTTCAACAAACAGATGTGCTTAAGCAGTGTCTAAGAAGCTATAGCCAGTGAAGACATTCGAAACGCGGAAAATAAGCTAAATAATAGCTCCTGGATGAAACTGCAATGTTCGCAGGTGTCATGCTACTAGCACGGCAATGTGCAATCTCTGCATGTTTTAAAAGTTTGCACCATATGGATGGTGTGGCCTCGAAAATATAAAAGGCAAAGCCGGATTTAAATTCCTGTATATCCAAAAAAAAAAGTATTCCATCAGCCATGCTTATGGCAATATGGTAGGCCAAATATTATTTGATTCTGGGAAATTGGTTCCACGGAAGCCCGCAAGGTACTTGAAAGTGAAAAACTGTCATCTGACCATTTGTTTCCCAGAGTAGCATATCCCGAACCATTACGAGCTTTCCATCAAATAGGGAGATTTCTTTGCGATAAATCATGATTTTCTAAAGTAGATTCATTCTACAGCGGATCATTGACAGCTTTATTCATTTCTCGGTTTCGTCACGCGACACTCCCACCACGTCGAAACCTTGAAGACCAATCCGCGACGGTAGTCTAGTGGTTATGGTGCTTACTACTGACCCTAAAGTCGCTTTATCAAATCATGGCCGTTGCCACCACACTTAGTGGAGGCGAAATGCTAGAGGCCCCTGTACTTAAGTTGAAAAGCACGTCAAACCACATGGTCGAAACTTCCGCAGCGCCCCACTAGGGCGTTTCTCCTCACCATATTGTTGTTTTTAGATGCGAAGCATCTTATGCTCGGGGCTCTGTCCCTCCCGCGTCCCCCGTCCGCCGTCCGCCGTCCCCCCGTCCCCCCGTCCCCCCTTCCCTCGTCCGGCCACTTTCATGAAGTAGGGAAGCGCCCATTATGCGAACCAGAACACTGTAGTAATATGAAGACCGTCAACCCTAACACAGTCATCAGAGTCATGGCCAAGAACACAGAGAGGCTGCTTAGCAATGGCTAGGCAGGTGGTGTCTGTCGCCCAGGTTGACCCCATTCCTTGAGTCATGGCCGAGAGCACAGAGAGGCTGCTTAGCAGTGGCTAGGCAGGTGGTGTCTGTCGCCCAGGTTGACCCCATTCCTTAATCTTGCTTGCATGTGTTTGGAGGGGGGCTTAGTCCGTCCCACACCACCACAGCGCATGCGCGTGCCGCCCCCCCTCTCTCTCCTACGCTCACCCCCCTTTCTCTCCTCTAGGAATCGTCTACTCTACGGAGCGGCTCCCGCGTCCTCTCCCCCTCTCTCCTCTAGGAATGCTCTCCTCTACGGAGCGGCTCCGGCGTCCCACATCCCCAGAGCGCATGCGCGTCCTCTCCCCCTCTCTCCTCTTGGTATCCTCTACTCTACGGAGCGGCTCCCGCGTCCCACAGCGCATGCACGTCCCCTCTCTCTCTCCTCTCCTACGGTCGCCCCCCGTCCTTTCCTCTAGGAATCCTCTACGGAACGACAGGTGGTGTGACAGCTGCATACTCCGCTGGGGGCGCCACGGTAGTTCCGCGGTATGAAAATGACGGAGCGCGCGCGCCTCATTCTCTCTCCTGCGCAGCGCCGTGATGAGCGCCCGGACCACTGCCGTGAAATGAGAGCGGCGACTTTCCTCCCGCTCAAGCTAATTATCTCACCGCTGCTTCGCATCCACACATGGTTCCCTTTAGCGGGAGATGGGGACTTTTTTTGAACGCAAATCCTAACTATTATTATTTAAAGCATTGAACATCTCCACCTGATAGCGTACTCACCTAATCGACCTAATGCCACTTGTAGAATGAGTGCGAGCACGGCAACCCTAAGGAACGTCATTGTTTCTGTTCCTTGCCAGAAGCGGCGTCCACAGTGGTCACCTTGGCAAGAGCGAGCAAAGTACTCGGACCTCTTTATAAACCCGACGGGCCTGAGGGGCCGCGTGCGCAGCTTCCTATAAGTGGCACCAGTACGTAAAATACCGCGAAAAGCTCCCTTGCAAAAGCCTTTTTTTTTCATATACACGTTCGCACCTGACTTTCCAGATTTTCTGGTGTTTTTCCGTCAAACAATAGTCCTAAACGTAACATTTCGTCTTCCATTGTTTAGCACGAGATATCTTGTTCACCACGTGTGGTAGATGACTAATCGAAGTTTGGGTGTCACGCCGTGGGCTTCATTGTTCCCAAAATAAGACAGAGCGAAAGCCATAGGCCTAACAACCGACGCATAGCGATCGTCGTAACGGCTTCAGCCATTTGTGGCCAGCTGGACAGGTTAACCACACCTCATGTATTAAAGATATGATACGGAGGAGGAGAAAGAAAATGGTGAATAATAATAATTTAAAAATATTAAGCAAAATATGCAAGCATATCAGGACTTATATTCTATGGCAATGTCGGACACTACAACCAATTTTTTCGGATGCGCCAAGAAGACAACTTATAGTAGACCTGTCCAGTGCAGCAAGATATTAACCGAAGCTAACAAAGCCTAATCAATTTCTTGTTTAACAATACCTTGAGTAATAAAAGACCGTACAAAAGGCAGGACTGCACAAAATGTTCATAAGGTCTGGAAACTGAACGCCGAATACATTCACTGAACGAAGAAAGAAGTTGTGTTTCCTACGAATCCAAAGGACTAACGAAAGACGCTCAAGGCATGCATTTGTAGTATTAGGTGTGTGACGTTCTTGAAATTTAACTTCTTATTTATACCAACCCCTTTTGATAAAACGGAACAATGAGCTTAACGACAACAACACGACCTCGGCACACAATGGTAGGCAGGACTGTTGGTTTTTTAAGAACATTTGGACTGTTTGTTTCTTAGAACATGTCGATGATGCTAGTGCGGCGGTTTCAAACGCTGACTAAAAAGAAAAATGTTTTTTTTTTGTATTACTCTAATCAAGCCCGATGGCAGGGAGAGAGAAACCTGAAGGGATGAATAATTGTATAACAGTGAATGTCGCTTGACCCAGCGTTTTGACGAGAGGACGTATTGTTTTCAGTAGGTTATTATTTCCCTATACTAAAAGTAGCACTCCTGCAACAAGAAGGCACTTAGTAATCTAGAAAATGCGCAAGACGGATATTTGTGGTGGTGGTGAAACTTTATTGCCCAAGGAAGGGATCCTGAAGAAGTAGTAGTAGAGTGTTTATTAGGAAATGACGCTAGATTCTGCAGCCCAATAGGGAGCACGGCGCAGCTTCAGGGGAAGGGAACTGGGAAGTAAAGGTGAATAGAAGAAGAGAGAAAGAAAAATAAATAAAATAAATAAATAAACCGCTGAGGTTTCATCCAATCATCGGGGGAGGCCGATGGTGAAGAGGGTCCAGCAAGTTGCCGCGCTCAACGGTAGGTATGCTGAAGAACACTCAGCTAGGCGCCATGTGTAGAAGGAACCTCCCACGTCATGACAGAGCCCGACGATCTCCACCGCCTTGCGGGCCTCCTGGACAAGCTGAAGGTAGTCTTGTAGAGAAGCAATTTTTAGCACTTTGCCCAATGTTCCTTGTTCTTGTCGTAGGCGCCACTCAATGCACAACCACACAGCATGTGGTTCATGTCTACACGTTCAGAGCACTGTTCAAGCACATGTCCGTCGTAGCCTGGGTCGATGTGCTCCATGCGCGAGGGGCTGGGGTATGAGTTCATGTCTGGACGAAGCGTAACGCGACCAACTGGCTGCGCGTTAATTTCTTATCCGGGAGAAAGAACTCTCGTCCTTGTAGATGAAAGTGCTTATTGAGCTCCTTCAAGCGATTAATTGATCCCTGCTCTCGATATTTGAGGTAACCGGAAAGCTGGAGTGACGCAGTCGATGATTCCTCGCGGCGCCTCGTGTGCGGTCTCGTTGAGATTCCGTAGGCCGCCCCTAAGCTGTCCATGTGTGCCGGAAACCATGCAATGGAGTTATCGGTGATGTTAGTTTCGCTTAAGATTCGTAGCGTCATTTTGTCTATGCCACCCTTGGCGAAAGTGGCTGCTGCAGAGTTGCTGTATACGGTTGTGAAGCTCCAGTCCTTGAACTGCTGCTCGCTATCCCTTTCCGCCGTGGTGTTCAAGCCAAGTTGATGAGAGTCTCTCTTTCCACTTCGGTGCTTCATAGGCATGCCATCTGTGCCGTGTTCTGAGCCTGAATGACTTCGGTAAGGGGATTGTGCACTTTGAGCTGTAAGAGTAGATTAATGGAGGCAAATGGCGTCCTTTACTGCCTTACTCAGGGTGTTCGGGGTGAATAGTGTGTTGATCGAAAGCCCCATCGTCAAGAAAGAAATGCATGAGTAAAGGTTGGATTTGTTGCTATAATTGCTAGTGATAGAACGTAAAGGCTCTCGTGACATTTCTGGTTTTTCTGTGTAAATTAACCTACATAGTCACAAATAGGCAAGGCGTCGATCTACATGTATTGCTCGACAACGTCAGGAATACCAACAGGGTACCGTTACGCGCCATCGGTGTTTTAATGGAGCGGACAAGACTACCAAGAACAAGTGTTCTGGGAGGCGGAGCGCCAAGAAATAGAGGCGTTGGGATCTCCAACAAGATGCACGGCGGTCAAATACAACGGCAAAGGGGCCGTCGAAGAGGCACTGGCCAAATTTAGTGATAGTAAACGAGGGCAAGACATTATCGTTTTTATATATACCAAGTATGTGCCGCGCAAACAAACGAAGGCGAGACACATAAACGACATAGACTGGCGCTGACTTCGAACTGATTTATTGAAAAGCATGAAACCCGCTTCGTACATGCGCACATCTTATCAACAACTCAAGACGCGTCATGGGTGAGCATACAAAAACTGCATCTCTTTGCCACTTTAAGTGCACACTTGGCGTACTTACACGCTTGACACCAGATTTCCTTATGTGAGCTGCCTCTATTATTTCTCTTTCTGTATTGTTTTTGCACGCAAGAAGAAGGTCGCGTGATCAAAGTGTGGAGTGTATTTACACTTGTTGCAGTGATCTGCAATATGTCCGCCTGAATTGTTTTTTTCTTCGTTTCTTTGCGTGTCACATACTTTGTATATATCAAGACGTGTACCAACTAGCCAACCAACGCATCTTTCTAGAACATTATCGTTCTTCGAGTGTCCTGGTTCTGGAGAAATCTGAGATCATTTTCAGGTGTGGAGTTGGATACTATGGAGTAAGAATTAACGCAGTCACGTCCACACAAGTGCTGAAACAAGAAGGCGCCGATTCCACAGCCACTGGCATCGGTGCGAATTTCTCTCAACGCAGCGAGATCAAGATACGCTATCATTCGAGAAATTATCAGGGTATCAGCATGCGCTGATAAGGCAGGAGAAAAGAGTGAGCCCCAAGTAAAAGCACAGTCTTCTTAAGAGCGCTGCGAGAAGACGCGAAATGCCGGCGAAATTTCGACTGAAATGGAGAATCCATAGCTGGACCTCGGCTGCGTCATCAAAATAGCCGAGCACGGTTATTTCAAGTCCGAAACGGTAGTTCGGAAAACTCGCTTAGAGGCCAGGGTCGCAGAATACTCCGAGATTGTGAATAATAATGCACATTTCAAAACAGTGGGAGAAATTTATAACTTAACTGAGGTATCACCAGTAGGTTGACCATTTGCAGCCGCGAAGAAAATAATCCATTACAGGTTCGAATTTTTACGGCGCCTGCAGAAACTGAAAGGCGTGACTTCAAATTGATATATGTAGTTTCCACTTAGAAAACGGATTCTTCTCGGTGTACCGGATGAATTGGAATTTCCAACAATTACCCGAGCAAAGCTCGGTAAGCGAGAAAATCTGAATGCTTAACGCGTTAAAGTCAGCTCAATAAATAATCTACGCAAGGCCTTTTTTAGTTGTGTTGAGTCTGCAACAATCAACACAAAATTGCATTGTGCCGCTCATCTTGACAAGCATGACAAAAGATGCCCAAGCCTCGGTGATATCGTTGGAGAGCATCTCGTCGACTTCCATTCGAATTACAGCACGCTCTGTGGTGGGAACGTAGATATGTTGGCCAATAAAATGGATTGACATTTATGGCGCAAATATGCGCAAGAACTTACTCTGGCTAATGGATAATTGTCTAGGTCGACGATATCGGCCCAAGAACGCGAGATATGAGAAAGACGTTCTGCTTGCGTGATTGGGTAGTCTGCAGCTGTCATTTCTTCCGCATTAATGCAGCCGATGTTACTACCAATGTATAATCTAGAGCCTAATCATTCATTTTTACTTGACTTAGTATCTTATTTTGAAAGTTTTGGAACAACTATCCCTCCCTACGAAACATTGTTGACGGTGAGTTTATGGGCCCGGCTGCGTGGGGACGGCCTTGGTGCTTCTTGATGCCATTTCTTCGGCACATAGGCTCTCTTCCAAGATCAGAATTTACACGAAAGACCGGCTGCAATTGGGACTCTGAAAAACATTAAATGTGACATGTTTCTTTTTTTTACGGCTGCTTCATCTGCGTATGCTATGTTTACGACATGTAGCGGCTGCACGTATTCGTATTCTATGGAAAATTTTTCATAACAATGAGACACTGCATCCCCCATGCTCTAAACGGTTTTCAAAAGCATGCCACAACGAACAATACGGTATCATCACAATCGCTACTGCTTCTGTTTGCAAGCATGCGTCCTTTAACATATAAAATAAGTGAAAAAGAAATTTTGACTGATGCTGCTTTGTAGTTGACGCTATATTTTTTCCCTCCTCTGACTCCTTTTTAAACATGCAAGAAAAGGTGGTGATCGTGTTATCCAGATATTGTCGGTATATAAAATATATTTCACAAGTTTGTAATTTTCGAAAAAACCTGCTTTTGGAAACTGAATTTTGCGATTGTCTGCCGCACACAGTATGCTCCATGAAAATTAGGATTGCCACCGGCCCGTTTGTAGAACGAATCGATAAGCATTTCTCAGAAATGTGTATTTATGTTGACAACAAGTTCATCCTGGCCCGGATACTACAATAAGGTGCATGACAATCTTCGCTTTAAGAAACGCCGTTCGCATTCTTCACCGGGAAGGTATGGCGTGTTTCAAGAGAACAATGCTAAGGCCGAAACACATGCAGTGTTCTTGCCGGCGTTTCTTTTTTTTTTTTGGCGTTGAGTCTCTCGACGTCGTCACGTAAACGCCGCCACAGAGGGCGGCCAACCAGATGAGAACCACTCCGGCCAGCGCGAGCACAGCGTCGCACATGGTTACCGGAGGGAATAAACTTGACACGTCGCAAAGCAGTGTGCAGTTTCCGTCAATGGACCAACAAGAAAAATTGCTGATTAAAGATTTGATGTCTCATTTGCAGTTTTGTAATGCGAAAAACGACTCACAGAACCACCGAAAGGTCTATTTTCTTTTATATTACCTGCAGTGCCACCTATTGAGATTAAGAAGCACAAACTCGTAATATATGGCCTTTGAGCTTGAAGCTGTCGAACATCTTGAGGCCACGTATTTGGCCAATGTATCATTCCTGCTCAGTCTACCGATGAACTTGAGCACGCTTCTCGGAAACAGTTCAAAGGTATCACAAGCGCTTTGCTGTCGAAGCTCCTATAGAACAAGCTATGTCAGATACAAGCATCAGTAGAAAAGTTGCGGGCCACACAGTGCGCGGCGACGACTTAACAGATCTGAGATGGGCGGCAGCCATTTTGGCAGCAGCGACGAGGTCATTACATTAACGGAAGTTGCTGCCAGCCGCGTGCTGATTGGTTCTGCGTCCATCGATCTGCTTCCGGCGTCGACACCGACACTATGGTGGCTAGAGGGGGAGGCGTCAGCAACGGCGCGCCGGAGAAACAATATTCTTTCAGGAAGATGCACCGACGGCTCGCGGAGCCGACAGCAGCGCCACCGCATCGGCGCGTCTCGCGGCTCCGAGGCTCCGAGATGCCATCTCAATAAAACTTGCTCCGCGCGCTGGCTGACGTCCGCTGGGGGTATTTCGTACGGACGCGAGGCCCTTTTTGCGTCCACGACTTAGGGCGCACACTAACCATACAAAGAAATAGCTTTTGAGATAATGCAAACACGAATGAGGCTGGCTCCACAAGAACTTTCGTAATTGTTTCTTACTGCTGTAGCTGTGTGTGGAGTGCAACGGTTGGAAAAAGTGCACCTGCAGTGAGTGGTCGTTTACGGGGCCTATTGCTGCTTTTATAATAAATGCGATACATTTCTTAGCAATCTTCTACGACTTCGAGCGTACTGTCTTTCTATCCCTCCACCTATATATACGTCCGTCTGTGTGTGTCTGTCTATCCGCCCGTCTATCCGTCCGTCTATCCGTCTGTTTGTTTCTTTACGTCCGTCCGTCCATCCATTCGTCCGTCCGTCCGTCCGTCTGTCTGTCTGTCCGTCCATCTGTCTGTATCTGTCTGTCTGCATCTGTAACAAAAATAAGGCGCGCGACCGCGGGTCCGGGGACAGCAATGGACTCAACTTCACTATAACTTCACGACAGAAAATTTTTTATATATAACAACGAGATCGGCAGCAACACCGGTATAACACTGTCGTTCGTGGCATGTGTATGGTATATGGTGTCTTTCGAAACCGCGACATGCGTTTCTCGCCGCTAACAATGCAATGCACGTTTATCGGTTGGAAATTGCGACACGCCTCTCTCGCTCACAAAAAACGTAACGCATGTCTATCGGTTGCGAGAAACGTGTGATGCGTTTCCCGTTTTAGTAGAAAGCGTGCCATAACCGCGTGCCCTGATTAGGCAATTCTGATTTCCCGCGAAGCGCCGGTTGTTACGGCAACGCTCGCCCTAGGCTCCCGGAGACGACGAGCGCGCCACCGATCGGTTTCATGAAAGAACGCGGCACGGAATCGCACGGCGCAGCCCCGCCGATGCTGACACCTCCCCCTCTAGCCACCATACCGACACTCCCGATGTCTGGAACATCCTGAGGGGGACGTTTCGGCCACCGTCGCCGGTAGCGTCGACACCGAGTGACGCCGGCAAACAAAACGCAGGAAAAGCACCGGTGAAAACTGAAAGCGGGAATGCTTATAAAAGAGGTCGTGTGTCTGCACTGCCAATAGAAGCGCCTGAAGCGCCATTAAAAAAGAAGAGCCGCAGAAGACGTTTTCTGAATACAACCGTTCCATCTGTTGCAGTGTAAACCCCTCACCTCCCCTTCCACCCCCCACCCCCTCCCCCCTAAAAAAAAAGGAAAAAAAGCGGGTTGGAGCGATCCGCACGAATGTCATCCCATGAATAAACTAACACGCCATCGGCAACCTGAAATTCTGCAAGTAGAAGTGACGAACTTACTATTGTACCCAGATGCAGGGACAAAGTTCGCTACGCACAACTCCTGCATGAATCGAATACGATGTGCCCAATTCGACACTTCATGTGCTGTCTCAGTCCTGCTGTGACGAAGAGCAGTAGACTTGAGAGCCGAGAAACTTGTAAACGCAGGTATTAACGAGAGAGCGTTAAAGGAGTACTGACACGATTTTGGAGGATCGCAAAAGGGACATATTTCGTTTCATTGGTATGCAGTGTCAACGCTCTCCACACAGCGGAGCCAGGCAACACGTATAAAATATTTTATTTTGATTTTAAAGTTCTCGTCGCTGATCATCTGCACGCCAGCCCCACTGCAATGGACATTATCCCAACGAGTCAAGTCAGTTCCTGAATTTGCGAGCTCTGCGTCCTGCGTGCAGCCTAAATCGCAGAAATCACTCTCAGGGTCACTGGACGACAATCCAATAATCGTTGTTTACGTGCACCACGAGCAGATGACAGATTTGCCCTTAGTACGTCGCCAGTTGCTGTCTTCCCGTGACGTCACACTGCTCCTGAAACGTCACTGAGAAGCCGCCCCCTCGATACCGAAACCGCAATTGCTGTTCTATGGTTCCGGCATTAAAAATATATCCAATGCATTCCCAAGCACTACGACACTCTTTATAGGTTTCTCGACACCAGTAGTTTTATTTAAAACAACAATCCGAAAATTTTTAAAATTCGTGTCA